>JANJYP010061611.1:0-22960 GCA_024605115.1 Rastrelliger brachysoma
ATTAATATTCAGTCATTACTGATGTGTCCATCTCCAAATGTAATACCTTACCTAATGCAATTGCAGCTCTCATGGATAATATATACACTTTGGACTTCTTTTGTCAGTTGCTACTTTTCTAACAATGCACAGTGACTAACTGGGTGAAGTACAGAAAAAATACAACAAAGAGTATGAGAAAGAAAGTAGATTAAAAGACTGGATTTGACCTCCAGTCGGGGACGATTCAAAGGTAATGTGCAGATTCTGTAAGTGTGAAATACGTGCACATCATGCAGATCTTGTTCAACATGGCAGCACTGATAAACATAAAAGAAATGCAGCACCATTTTGGTCGATGAGGCTTACAGACTGGATTCATAGTCTCAAAGAGAGAGAGAGAGCAATTATATCTTACTCCTTACCAGATGTGTATGTTGTATGTTCTAACAAAAACCTTCCTTTTTGCTCTTATTTCCAGAGGAGCAAAGGTATTGAGCAAAACCCTGGGATTTTGAAAGATTGGGCAATCTCAAATGTTTTCATGTCAAGGAATAGACCACCAAAATAGGTAGAATCAGACATATCACACTAATCAATACATAAATCCCACTGATGCATAGCTACCAAATCAACACCAACATTTAGAAAACTGAAGTCATACCAGCATTTTTAGTTATCAGTATTAATGACCACATATTCAGCGTGCTCCTAATAAAGCCAGAGTTTGTTTATTTAAATTTTCACTTACAATCGTAATCATAATCAGCAGATGGCAAACCAAAATGAGAGCATATAATCACACACTTGTATTTGTTGTTACAGCAGAACATTTAATAGGCAACAGTCCCTCTCATTTGAAATGTCTTATTTCTTTTTTTTTGGCTGCTTTGAGTTCTACTTTTTAAGGTTACAATCCAATATTTAATTTATAAGTCTTAATCTAATGCAGCCTGTATCCTGAAAAAGATTGAAACACAATTGTTAATGTTTATTAAAAAAGTTTTTAAATAAAGTAATGTGTCCTGAATGGGATTTTTGTTTTTACCATTGTATCAAGTCCAGTATCAAAACTAGCTGAACTACAGTTTCTAATAGGTTCACATCATATACCATAAGCAACATACAATTTCCTGATTAGTTATTTTCAAAGATGTTCTTATACATTTCTCATTTAGCTGATTTGGTGCAAGAAATCCTTTGTTCTTCTATACCTTTTGAATATGTAAAGGGCTCACTCTAGGTAGCTAGAATATGAGTCTTATTTTCAGGTAATTATACACTAATGAAAACTATTACTTATAATTATTATATTCCATCTCTGTCAAACCTGATGTGCTACATGCTGCCAAATTCTTTATGCTGCACCTTTAATGCTGACTATCTATGCACATTTTTCATTTTACCTCTTCTTACCTTTTACTTTATATGACTGACTTAATATTGTTACCTGTAAGTTTGAATTTGACAAAGTAAAGCATGTTTTTACTCTGCTTTCTGCTGTGTGTTGTTGTATTGTTACAGAGGCAGAGGTGTAGTCTACTGTATTTGTCACAAATTTGTATCAGACGTTCTTCACAGAAGATGTTAGTACATAGCAGGACAAGCACGTGTTCATGTTGTGGCAGAATCCTGTGTTAGCTAATGTTACAAATTCATGACCCTGGTATAGTGCAGGGTCATGAATTTAGATATGCTAAAAAGCTTGGTAAGCGAATGTGAATCATTATCACTGTTATTAATTTCATCTGTGCTTTTTTTGCTATGAAAACGTCTGCTATGAAGACAAGACAATATGTTGGTTGTGGTCCAATACTATACAAATGAAATTGCTGGTAATGACCAAGCTGTTTTCAGCTGACAAAGTACTAACATCGCATTTCACTTTACTTTTCAATCAAAGCTGAATAAACAAAAGTTTAAACATGCATTCTGATTAAAAAGGATTGTTTAGTACTATTTTGTTAAGTATCATAACTCTTCACTTATAACTCAGATTTGGTATGATGACTGTTACAGTCTAAAAATGAGCATTTTGAGCTTGAATTTATAGTTCACATGATGCCTGAGCATAGGACTTTCACAGCAGAACATCAGTTCCATTTTAGCTCAGAAGTGAACTCACAACTTCTGAAACTGAGAACCATTGTCTATCTCACTGAGCTAAGTGAGTGTGACTTCACAAGTTGACTTAGCCAAGCATCAGGGTGCCATATAAGAGCCATTCATGCCATGGAAAAGGAAATTTCAAAGTGAAAGTTCCAAAACTGTAACACATATGGTTAATTTGGCATAAATTTTCAAAGTTTATGGTCTTGCTGTAGTGCCACCATCAGGACTATTGTGTTTCCAGTTGAGGATATCTGACACAGCACTGGGCATTTGTGAAAAGTTTGGGTAGATTTCCCATTTGGAAATGTTACATGAGCCAACCTTCAACATCAAGAACCATCCTCTACCTCACTGAGCTAATGGGCAAATGAAAACATCACCTGCAGCTTCACTAATTGATTGAGGCAGTCACCTGTGTGTCAAGCTGTTAGCGTGTAGGCAGATTTCAAACAGCTGTAAAAAAAAAAAAAAAAAAAAAAAATCAGTTATTAACACAAAAATCAGAAAACACAGAAATTGCATCTAGACAACATGGAGATGTTAGTAATGTGTTTTTTAAAAAATGATTTGTTGACTCCATAAGTGAAAAACTGATGTTTAAAAATACCATTTTTGCATTGACTCTAATTGTTCGCATGAGAGGAAAAGTTTTTGAGATAAAATTCTGCTATTTTCTAAACATCATCTACCATGACTCCAAAATATTGTATTTTTTTAAATGAAAATTGAAAATGTATTTAACAAAAATTTGCAAGTTTATGTTTATCATACCATTTAGAGTCAAACATTATAATGCTCTGTAGGCTTGCGTTTCAAAAAAATCAAAAATCTGTGTATACTGTTTGTGTAGGAGAGTCTGAAGATGCTCTGGAGCAAGTTTGATGCTGTTGTGTCAATCAAATCTGTAGCACATGGTTGATAAGAAAGAAAGAAAGAAAGAAAGAAAGAAAGAAAGAAAGAAAGAAAGAAAGAAAGAAAGAAAGAAAGAAAGAAAGAAAGAANCAGCAACCCCTAATAATGTATTGTTTCAGCCCAGGAATTAATTAACCAGACGCCACCAGACACTTGCCTTTTATAAAGCAGACGAGAGAGGTATGGAAATCAAGAAAATATGAAGAAAAAAAGTCTAACAGACCAAAAAAAAAAAAAAACCAACATGAGTGACATGTTGAGATACTGATACTGCAGCCACTATAATTAAATATGGTCTCATCTCCAGTGAACATTTATCTTTGTCATCATAACACTTTAAATGCTACAGTAACCTATGAATAGAGATCACTGATATTCTGTCCTTTTGTCACCTTCTTAATTGCCTCTTACAAACTGTTCTCAGAAACTGCAAAGATAACGCTGCAGAGTGATTAAATTTAGAGACCTGCTTAAAATAAGGAGGAAATGTGGTCCAATTCTGACATAAATCAACTGAGAATGGTAGTTTGTGTGTTAAATGTGTGGTAATGTGTTGCAGGAAAATTTATACCCAATTCTTATCACCTATACAAACTAAAGGCTATTAAGTCATAGGTATTTTGTTTATCATTATATGTACCTGTACGTATTCTTGGAGCGACTGTAGGATCAGATTTTAGGGGGGTTCAGCTCCTAATGAGAATTTAACACACAATGCCCTGCAAATACAATAATAATTCATGTTTAGGGGTGCTAAGATCAAATTCAAAAAGTTTCTAAAATTGCCCATGCTTGCAAGGACTGTGTAATACTGTACATTACAGTAAACAGAATTGTGGCATATGGGCAACATTTCTAGCCCTCAGATTTGAAAATTGTTCTTAACATTGGAAAACTTTGTCAAAAAAGAATTAAGAATAAAAAAAAACTGTGAATGTAAAGTTGTGAAGTTTGCCCTGAGGGTGGCAGCAGAGGAGAGGTGTTATAAAAAGGGATTATTCTCATATCCAGGTGATCATCCAGGTTCATTCTGCTCTACATGTACCATTTTAACATCTCAAAAAGTGTTGCAGGTCCTGCTTGTTTGTTTGTTTTTATGCTTCCATGCCAACTGTGGCATTATGTTTTTTGATTGTGCATCTGTCCGTATGGCCATCCCATTCTTTCATGGATGCAATATCTCAGGAACTCCTTAAGAGAATTTCTTCAAATTTAACACAAACATTGGACTTAAGGATGAACTAATTAGATTTTGGTTGTCAAAGGTCAACGTCTCTGTGACCTTATGTCCATCCCATCCTAATGAGTGTGATATCTCAGTAATATCTGGAGGGAGTTTGATTCCATCTTTATGAACATGCATTTGGACTCAAGGATAAGTTGAATTTGGTTGTCAAAGGTCAAACTTCTTCTTAAATTCCTTGATCATCTTCACTACAAATACTATAAGTTTTGAAAGACATGGCGGTAAATTGCATCTTGGCTGGTTGTCAGATGCATACAACTGCAAGACAGTATTTCCAGTGTCATAATAATATGTAATGTCACACACACTTGTATGTGGTTAAATGGTTGTATCCACTCTAATTTATTATTTTGTATTAAACATATAAACCTCCTGATATGTTGTATTGCACTTATGTTATAACTATTTACAGCAACGTCCTTATCACAGGACGTAAGGAAGGGCATGCTGTGTAATGTTTGGGTTTTTTATTTTTTATTTTTGAGAGATATTTTGCCATGGTCACTGGCTAACCATCAGAGAGCAAATATTAACTTACAGAGTCTGTGTAGTGCAAATGTAATTTTCCAAATGCATGTTTGGTGCCATCTGGTGACTTCAAGCACTGAAGTTGAAGTATTTAAATCAAATTCCAGGAGCCTGTATGGAACAGCTGCCCTAATATTACTTGAGTTCATTGGTGGTATAATGAATACATCTCAAAACACACTAAGTTTGCAAAACATACTTAATTAGGAAGACCCCAAGGTCCTATAATATTATGGATAATTATATCACTACACTGTACCGGGCTCTGTTACATAATCCATTGTTTTTGTAAGCTGCTCCTACATAGAAGAGGGGAGTGTCTCCTTTTCCATTCTACACTCCAGTGGGAGCAGTTCGGCAGCAAAAGAATTAGTGATATAAGAGTAAGACAGTGTGTTGAAATCTGTGACTGATGGTGGGAGGTCCCCCAAGGAATCTGTCGCTAGACATCACCTGCAGAAACAACAATAAGCAATTGGTTGTGCAATGCCTGTGAGATTATAGTTTCATGCAAGACCGAACATGAAATGTTCTATAAGGGTCTTCATGAGATATATGTGCTGAGTAGATTTAGGTCCCTTAAGAGCAATGAGATGATTTCATTAAAAAACTGAAATTAAATCAATTACAGTGAATCTAATAACTAATTGAATAACTGAAGAATAATACATGAAATGAGGTTTAAACCGAAGAGGAGAAAATCTAACAAGATTTTGCAACAATGTGTGACATAAAGTTTAATTAGGTAGAATAATTTTCCTGAAGGTGATATAAATACTACCCATATAAGATCTGAGGACAATTAACAGGCTTAAATATATAGTGATAGTGTTGAGAGATGTTATATCATTATAATTTTCTATGTAAGTTTGTGAGATAAATGAATTACCTTTTTTTGCTGTATATTGTGATAATGGGATGCTAACATAAGTAGCTCAAGTGCTTCTTTTTGGAATAGGATTTTCCATTCAGAGTGGTGCGTGTTCATTTCACAGTTGGCACGCCTGTGATTATGTTGGAACAAGCCTTGTTGAGGTGAGAGTCTCCACCTCTCTGCAGGATCTGGGAGATAAGAACTTGGCACTGCTGATCAGGACAGCTCGCACATTTAACTCCAAAAGGTGAATGTAATTTCTCTGTCTTATAGCAAGAAAAGTCTATATTTATTTTTATATACTGTTATAAACTTACAATCCTTTTGTAGCCAAGATGCCAGAAACAGCAGAGGTTGTGTCAGCCACTCTCACCACCAATAGAAACTGCACCATAGAAATAACCAATGTCAGCAGCAACTACTGCCTCATCAACCCCAAGTAAGTCTATCAAAGTATTTACCAATTTAATACATCTTTATAAAAATATACATATATATTGTTGAACCTGTATTAATTTGGTTTCTTCATATTTGCAGTTTAAAAAAATTAAATCTTTTAAATCTTTTGAGTAAAATCAATCTTTACATTTAAGGTCAGTTCTTCATAACATTTATTATATTTGCATTAGCAGATGTTTTCTGCACTTAGAGATAAGTTGCTGCTAAGTGTCGTGCCCTGAGTGTAGACTCAACTTCGATTGGTTCCAGGGACAGGCATTCCTTTTCAAAAGGCTCAACACATTGCTTTGAAGTGCTTTGAGATTCCAATGACTGATTACAGCTCCAAATAAACATCTTGATACTATTAGCATGGAATCCCTTCAGAAAAATTAAGTATCTGCAACTCTTTTGTCTCTGGTAGAAACGCATAGATTTCCGGCACAAAATGCCTTTCTTAATTCAGTGTGGTTAAGCTGTACTTGTAATTAGAAGTAAACCTCAATGATATTTCAAGTGAAATGTTAGTATATCCTCTATTTAATATAAGTAAATGATTATAAATTACCTTTCAATTTAACTTTTGACAAAGAGAGAAGAAATAAAATGAAACAATAAAATAAATAAAAACAACATGACTATTGGCATTTGTGCCATGTTTCTACATTTATCTAGCTGTGGCAGGACAGACCATATCTTGGATGGGTGGTTTTCATGTGTGACATCACTTTGCTGAGAACATCCACCTATCCATCATATAGTGACACACACCGCCTCATTGCACATCTCAAGCAGGTACACTCACTGTTGCTTAGAAGTCCACAGCAGTACTTGCGCAGTTACAATCCATCCATCAGCATAAGGTGTTTCACCCTGGAAAGCCCAACACTCTAAAAGTACATTGACAGTCTCCACAAAACTTTCAAAATTGTGCCTTTTTTTCCAACAAAACACTGGTTTCTGAAGGATATGTAGTAGTAAGAATTTGTCTCACTCTTTTTTATAGGGTATACATGACAAGTGGCTTCTCTCAGCACCCGCCCCAGCCTACAGTTCGTCCCTCTATGACTGAAGTGTGCTCCTTCACCAAGGATGACAACACTGCCACGGGTGCTGTCGGCTTACTGACCTATGACCTGTTCCATATGCAGAGCCGGGTTTGCTCTGAGCGCATGGCCATCATGTTCTCTGTGCCCTTTGACCATAACCTATATAAGAACCGACTGGCCATGGGCGTGATTGACCAGTCCCAGGCCTGCGACAAAAAGCTGTATGACCAAATGTATGATGGGAAAGACCTCAGTAACTTCAACCGTTCTGATGCAAACGGCAGTGGGCTGGTATACAAAGCCAAGTATGTTGATTTGAGGGCTACAATGTCTTCTATTGGCAAAGCCATTGTTAAAGTGGAGCTCTACGATAAAATGGGCCATTAGTCTAAAAGAGTCCACTGGTGTTCTTCTTTTATGTTGCATTTGTACCCCGCAGAATAAACAAACTTCATTTTATCTGACTACTGTTGCATGTTGTCATTTAGAAAAACATCCAGAGGAGAGGAAGACTGATTTTGCTGTCATCTGTATTTTGTGTCTGCTGAGAGATATCAATATCTGACAGCCAGCTCATTGATTCTCCATTAGCTTATTTCTTGGGCTTATGTATATTGTATACTCTCTTTTCTTTGATTATGGTAATAAAACATTCAGACCCAATGCTTGTGTTACTTTGTTTGGGATATGTTTTCATTCAGTATGCTTTCATTATTACTGATGAACAGTGATCATTTTTTAATCTTTTAGCTAGATCCATCCAATTCTAATGAGTAGCAACAGATGGAATATCTGCATAGATGTTTTTTTAATAGGCATAGCAACAATATTGTTCTTCTCTGGCTGTGAGACTCTCCATCTTGCACTGAGTGTGTGATTTTTCCATGGTATTTGGAATGCAGGAGGTTCAGCAAAAAAAACAATACTGTATGTGTAAAGTAGCTACAGAGATGTCNGGTAACAATATTGTTCTTCTCTGGCTGTGAGACTCTCCATCTTGCACTGAGTGTGTGATTTTTCCATGGTATTTGGAATGCAGGAGGTTCAACAAAAAAACAATACTGTATGTGTAAAGTAGCTACAGAGATGTCTGTCCGAACTCGTTCAGTTGCACAACACCATGGGAATGCCAGCCACCTCAGTTAGTCATTCATCCATGTACCTATAGTCCTGTTGGAAAATTTGTCTAAAGAGTAAATGATCTCAGTTTACCTGTTCAGGTCTGTTAGACGAGGGTGTGGCTGTTCTATCCCAGAGGACAGAACACAGTCATATTTGCTTTCCTAGTGTTTTTGTATGGGCGATACCTATCTGATGAATATGTCTTGACAGGGTGTATACTGTCAAACTCTATGTTTCAAGTGGGAGGGTTTTCATGGTGTTGATACACATCCTTGTTTAAAAAACACTACCGGCAACACCCTTTTAGGGACTTTTTTCTCACTTTGGGACTCGGACCGCCAGCAGTGGTTCTCAGCAGGTAAGTCACCCAGGACGTTTGCATAAAAAAACTTTTGAGAGAACTAAAGATGAGACATTGCATAGCATGTATTATTAGCAATAGGCTCAGGACTCTTTAAAACAACGTGAGGATGTGTAGATAAGCCTGATAGAGCATTTGTTTGATTTGTTTCTCATATCTGTTGATAAAAGGGGTGATCATCTTTTCTAGTGTTTTCACTCTAATGTTATTGTTGCATGGTACTTAGTGCTGTAATTAAAAAGGTACATTCTCTAATGAGGCAAAGAGAGTCTGCATTAGCCTCTGAAATGCATCTTTCATATACTCAGAACGTTGTGTGCGTTTTTGAAGGTCAATGTAATGCCAATAGAGCATGTCAGCAGAGCAGATATATATTATAATAACTGTGACTCCTATGATTTCCAGTATGCTAGTCACAGCTGGGAAGCTGACTGCCTCTGCTGGTTAACACTTAATTTACCTTTGTTTTAAGTGGATCTCATAGCCTCATCAACATGACAGAGTCAGCTGAAGCTGTAGCAGCCGATGTGACCAGCAGGAGAAGTGTCACCATTGAAATCAGCAATCTCACTAAAAACTACTGCCTCATCAACCCCAGGTAAGCCCTGACTCTTTTGAAAACTTGTAATTTATAGTTTGAATTGAATCTATTAAAGAGATCAAAAAATATGTTTAATGTATGTGTCTGTTTGTGTACTGGTTAGGGTGTACCTTGAGAATGGAGAGACATACAACCCACCTCAACCCACAGTGCGTCCTCTAAAGACGGAGGTTTGCACTTTCACCAAGTCCGGTGGCAAAGCAACAGGCACTGTTGGTGTGATGACCTACGACCTTTTCGAGAGGTCTCAGAACGACTACATTGAGACTCTGGCCATCATGTTCTCAGTTCCCTGGGACTACCACCTGTACAAGAACTGGTATGCAGTGGGCATCTACAAAAAGGGCCGTAACTGTGATAAGGATTTGTATAAAGAAATGTACTATGAGAAGAAACAGCAAGAGCATGGGTTTACCAGGGAGGAAGCAGTTGGGTCAGGTATCAATTATGTGGGCAACTACCTAGATATCAAAGCCACCATGTGTCCCATGGGCAAAGCCATCATGAAGGTGGAGGTATGGGATAAGCTTTTCACAACCATGGGCCAGCAGGCATACTAGAGACCCCCTCCTAACAGTATTTCTGTCATGCGTCTGGAGATCAAATTCATCCCTCCATTTCAAGCTTTTACCTGGCAGACTGTTTCCAATACAGTCAATGTGCATGATTTAACAGATGTATTGTGGCTGACATGTGTCTGTATAGCGGGGTATTACCCTTCAGTAAATCTGCTTAAGATCAGAGTTTAGCTTGTTTATAAATCCAGGCAGCAATATCCCCCTTTACAGCCGAAGCCTCTGTCTGTTTCAATAGCATCCGGTAGAATGGCATCTTTAGAAATGGAAATCAAAGGATGACTCACCAGAGGACGAGGGCACATAGCTTAATAAAACACACAGAGCTTGTCTGTATTTACCTTGATGCTGTAGTCTGAGGAATAAAATAAACCTTTTTTTCTGAAGCTGAAGAGGGTCTGTTGATTGAGTGATTTATAAATCAGATTGAAATGTATGAATACAATGCATAAACTCCACAGCATGCTCCGTGTGTTCGCATGACACTTTGAAGTGGAGCTGAAATTCGATGAGAAACAAAGGGTGCAATGTTTTCCATAGTGGGTGTAGTGGAGTATCATAAGGGCACACCCTTTCTCATAATGTTCACCAGAGCGTATCTATCATTGCTAACATTGTTTTCACTCTCCAAAAACATTTTACTAATTTTTCTAATTTTTTAATATAATGCAGGAAGTTAACATGAGACAATTTTGCCTACAGTTAACATTCAGTATGTTTTTGTTTTTTCAGAACCTAACAAACAGATTAATTAAAGCCTCTGTATATGTTCCATGATTTGTAGGTGATGTAAGTTTCCAATTAGAGAGCCAAGTGTTTTTTTTAAATGCAACATGACTGAACAGATATGTTTTCCAGTGAAATAACAAACCAGAACAGTCAGTTCTGGTTATGGACAAACTTGTGTCAGCTGGCTGTGTTACCCTAAAACTTCCTCAGTTATGCACTAAGATATACTAGCTTTCATTTCTTTCCTGCAGTTATCATTTGGCAGGAACCACAAGGTAGTATGAATGAGACAGCAATGGATTTAAGTTAAGACCCTATTATTATGACTGCTCAGCAACTCGTTACATCTACTAAAAGCTTTAAGCTTTACTAAAAGCTTTCTTTAATTGGGGAGAAATGACAATCTTGATGTATTATCTTTTGATCAAACTACTTGTTTTATGGTAATGGAACGGCCAATTTTGTGTAGATGCAATCATTTATCTTAGAAAAATAAAAGGTTCTATAGGAGGAAGCAATGTATGAGTGCTTAATTTAAATTGCAGTTTCCCCGATTTTATTTACATGTTGGCGTTGCATTTCTGATTCTGTTTTCATGATGCTTTTGCAGCATTAACTGTTCCAGCCACAAAGAAGCCCAGATCAAAGGTTTTTGTTCACTGTCACCGTTGCATTTGCATAAAAGCCATACATAATATAGAGGCATAAACTCGGCCTGTTTAGGCTCAATCCCTGAAGCATTGTCAAGTGTGGAAATGACATGCAGTCCCTATAAACTGGTGGAGACACTAAGCAGAAACTTTTGTTTAAAAGCTTTAAAATAAGGATAAGTTCTCACACATTCCTTTCATAATTTTTCCTTTCAATCCCCCCCTCTGCGTTTACAATACCTGCACAAGTCTTCTTTCATGTTTTGATTTATATTGTTTGTGTGTGTTTGGGAGTGAGCGCTTCTTGGTTTGTGTCTATTCAGTTACATACAGTATTTGTGTGTATGCTTGTGTAAGAATGAGCATCTGTGAGTGTACATAAACATACACCCGGGCTCACAGAGATGTGTATTTCATATCAAATACATTTTTGTGTGCATTATGTGATTTGTATTGAGTGGATATGAAAAAAATATTTTAAGAACACTATGGGATTAGACTTCTTAAACAGGAAACAAACGATATTTGGACAAATGTTTCTTCTTATGTAGATAAAGTAAGAAGCTCGGCTTTTGTGGATTGAAACAGATGCTTTTTAGTTCTAAACAGGAGTGAATTTTGCTGTGTCTCATGATAAAAGCTGCTGTCAAAATCTGTCTTGGATATTAAGTGGAAAGGGAGTTGGATAAATGCAGGTGCACTATTAAACTTATCACAGTGAAAAAAAGCAGCCCATCAAACCAAACAATAGTGAGGCTCTGCTTAAACCCACTGAAGGAAAATGAGCAAAGAAGAATGAGAGAAAACTATTGTTATATTATGTACTGCCCTGGTCTTGGACCTTGGAGAAAACATACAACAGTAATGGTTAAAAAGGCCAAGAAAGTGACTTTTGCAGTATATTTCAACTTTGCATCTCTCTGTATTTTCTCTAATTTGTAAACATGAAAAAATATTTAATTAATCTAATTGCTATAGTTTTCATGCTGTGAATAGAAAATAGACAAAAAAATGAAGTAAGGGAAGTGGTGTTTTACGTGTGAATTACATCGACCATCTGCACCTGTAAGACTTTTTTCTGACAATCAGCAAAGCTAGTTAATGGACAAAAAATGTACCTTCATTAATTGTTCATACTATTCACCTTCATACAAAGCCTACAATATGTAGGAACTGCACAGTATATTGACCCAAACATATTGACTCTAATTGTGAGTGTGCAAACAGAAGCTTCTATTGATTTGAATTATCATAACATGAAGTTTGCATTTGATCTGCAAACAACTGGATGTACATGACCAAAGGTAAAATTATTGATATAATACAAAAGCTTTTCTTCCCTCTCAAAGTGAAACACTTTGGAGTGCCCTCATTTACAATGTGCTCTCAAAGACTGCCATCTTGAGGCCACCCATCATATCCAATGTATTCACACAATTCACAGCTTTACTGCTCTAAGCACTCTAGGCACAACAGAGCAAAATATCACCTAAATTCTACAATGACAGTCAGAACGTCAGTAATATTTAATGTTTATAAATTAAAATGAAATTTTTCTTTGTGTCCTTTAGAAAGTCCATCATTATTAGCAAACAGTAGTATTAATGTGGTTCCCTTCTTGCTGTTCCCAGCTCCAAATATATCTTAACAATACAACAGGGTTGGGTACTCTTAGATAGTTCACTGTGTGTCTGCCTCAATGTGTGGCCGACTGACAAACAACGCCTGTAACCTAGTTATCAGAGTTCAGTTGCAGGCCTCATATAGTTTCCCCTACAGAGAGTCTATGAGAATAAAATAATAAAGTCAAATATTTTAAGCTAAGATGAGCCCGAATCATTCTTCAAGTTTGTTTTTTTTTTTTCAAAGTCTCTGTAGGTCATATTCCACAGACTGTTCATAATTCATTCAGTTGAAATGTGAAACTCGTTGGCCGTGTTATTTTTGGCAGATTTCATAAATTGTCTCATCATGTTAGTTTGTTATTTTGGAATTTATCAGCATGCAGAGTGGCATAGATGTGTATCATGTAACATTACTGATAACTTGAGGGAAGAAACTCAAGCTGTTTTCTACAATACAGTGTTGTAAGAAACCAAGCTGCCACAATGTGTCTTATAAAGCTTCTACTGCTGCAAAGCTGGTGAATCTTCCAGTCAATATTGCATTTTAAAATGTCAGTTTGTAACATGACACAATTTTATTCCATCTCACATTGTATTACAGTACAAAAATATTGGGATTTATTTTGTGGGCTGGGTAGGCCTATATACTAAACTGAATTATATTTGAATCACACAAGTAGTGTGTATGTGTGTATGATGGAAATACCTTGTTTTTTTAAGGTTCAAAAAATAATGAAAGTAACAAACATGCAGTTAAAAAAATGTCTGTTGTTCTTCTGAGAAATCAGCCAAACTTTGCTCACAAATAATGTCATGTCAAACTCAGCTTCAAGTCCACAGTGGTCATGTGATGTGAATCTCCTTGAACTCCCACATGGGATCTGTACATCCTTGCGTTTCCTCATAAAGGACCTTCAACAGAGCAGACCGTGCTTCTTTTCTATCATCACTGGACTGAAGAATATCTCTGCCTCTTGTCACTGAAATTTCCATTGGACTGTAGAACACGGCTGTTCATGCATTGTATTTCTTTGAGCTTATTGTGACTGATCAGGCAGCGGTTTTGATGTCAAACCTACTTGAATATAGAGTCATCTGCTGCCAGCTCGGTGTCATCCAGCTGAAGGGTCAGCTCTGACATTGCACTGCCAGCTGCCTGGATCTTGCACAACAAAGTAATTACACATGTCACACTGCATGACTCGCATCAACGGGTGCAATCTTTTAATTTTCATCAAGTCTGGCAAAAGTCCACTGTGCACATGCCCCAATAAACTCATGGCTGAGGAAAATCTGTGATGTAAACTGATTTTTAGGAATAATGACATCTATAAATTGGGTATCACTATTATGATTATCAATAATAATCACAGTAGTGAATCTTTTGGTCAGATTACATTTTGTGTCTATGGTCTAATGAAAAGCATTTGAGTTTCTAAGGTTGCTTGTCCAGTTTGGAAAATACTTACTCCAAGAAACTGACTTTCTCCAGCTGGCTGTTAAGGTTGATTTGCTGTCATGGATGCTGCTGACACTCCTTCATACAAAGCAGTGACACTATCAGCCGCCTTTACTATTTCCACAGCCACAGATTTTATCATCCAATATTCTTCCAGCTTCCACTCTGCTAAGGCTCTGGGACATAACAGTCATTGGCTACCATAGCGAGAAGACCCATAAAACCCCTACAGAGGCTCTAGAGCCAAAACCCACCACCCTGCAACTGGAGACACAGCTGTGGCTCAAGAGTGTGATCACTGTTGCGGGTCTGATATCTTCAAGTGCTGTGCAAACAAACTGCACTCTTTGTCTCAGTACTTGAAAATATAATCAACACTGTGTCATAGATCATAATAAAGAAAACATGTTGTAAAAACAGATCCTCTTGAAACCACATACCAATACCAATAAATAATATTCTACCAATGCCAGATGAATCCCTGATATCATTTGAAAATCGATATTTTTCAAAAAGGAGTATCTATTTACATATATTTGTACTATCCATGACCTGATGGTGTTTATTTAATGAGTGCATGTGTAATGAACTAAACAGATGTATCTGTGGCTTGTACCTAATTCACTTGTCTGAGTACGTGATTGTTTAACCCTAAGGAATGTGTGCAATAGTATCTTTGTTTCTATCATGCAACCACTTCAAGAGTCATTAGGCATTGTAGTTTTTGTTTTTTGGAACAGTGCACTTTCAAATTAAAAGTGAAAACATTTTTATTCTTATTTCTACATTGGATTTTTATTTTTAGGTGCTATATAATAGAAATATAGAACTGTTGTTTTTGCCATGTAAATCAAATTTAGCTGTATTATTAAAATAAGTGTTCAATATGAAGAAATTTCACATAACAAAAAATATATATGGACCAATTAAGTCAACCCACTTCAGTATCAGCAGCACAGATCACTCAAACTGAACAGTACATTTCAAAGTATTATGTAATATTTTGGTGGCACAGCTGAGGGGCTATAGAACAATCTATTGGCCTCTGATACTGTTTTGAAGGATTCCTGGTGATGGCACACAGCACAGTACTATTCATTACTATGCAAGCATGCTGAATTTGAATTATCAATTTTGGTAGATTTCTAACTGACATACACATACACACAATATACGGATTTTTAAAAATCTATATATACAGAGCACAAATGTTTCTGTATATTTGTATTTCTCAAACATTTTCATGTAAAATCCTGACCTCATTTATTTCTTTAATACAGTTAGCAGGTTCTATCATTATTTTTATTTTTCAAAGATAGTATGGATATGAACGTGACAGAACCTAATTAAGTTTTAATTATCGGAGCTGTTGACAAGTTTTCTATTCTTCTTTCACTGCTCAGCCATGCTGAATCCAAGGTGTCTTTCGTCTATCTATAGACGTTATGTAGATCTTTCTAATATGCTCCTGACTTGTAAACACAGACACAAACAGCTGCTTCTCTGTACACATACATAAACAGCAGATAATGTGTTACTGTAAACTAAGGGATCCAACAATACCACTGCTCCGCGGGAAACACTGACTTTTTTGTGATTTTGAGTTGTCTTTCAAAGCATTCACCTATTTCCAAGATGACAGTGAGGTTGGTAAATCCTGTTATGAAAACTTGCTGCTGTCAGAGCAATTTATCATATAAAACCACTAGAGGGCAAAGTTTCCTGACTGAAACTAGTTTTTAAACTTTTATCTACAGTATATTGAGCTTGGATATTTGACATATGTGCTCAACACGCACATATTGTTTTGTGAAACAGCTGATGTAATGTGACTAATAAAATATGATTAATATTGTTTTCACAACCACATCTTGCATAATGGCATTAGAAAGGGTGTCTGGCTTGCTGGAATAATGAGGAGTTACACAGAATTGGATGAGATCAGATGGGGGTGGAGACGAGGATGACCCGACATGAGGAGAGAGGAAGAAGGTCAGCTAACACACTTTCCCACCCAGCCCTGCCAGACACACATTCACACAAACACAGGCCCACCCTGCAGCATTGTGTGTGCCAGATGAGGGTGTGATACATGACTGCTGTCACTGCTTCCTTCACTACACCAGCACTTGCACAGCATAGCAACTGCACAATAATATACTGCTCACTGAAGATACAGTGAAACATTACCTGAGGCACAAAGCAAGGCCATCTGCACTGCACTCAAGGGAAATGAATGCTTAATCGAATACTGAGAAAGGTTAAAGGGTGCTTTAGCCAGAATTTTCAAAATAATCTGCTTCCGAGTAAAAATACAGCCAACAATCCAAAGATTTCACTGTATAAAATATATTTTGCAAAAGTATATCAAATGGTATACAGTACATGGGATGAGAGCAGAAAGGATGTATTCGCTCAAATAGTAAGCCCACTAAGTTCTGACAATAATATAAATCAAACACAATATATAAATAAACATTTTGTTCCAAATCTGAAAGGACTTACATTGCCTTTATCGTCATTCAAAACATAAAAATACATAACACATTGTCATGATTCAGGTGAAAGATAATACGTTATTTTTCTTCATGTCATTGCTCCGTGTTTATCACTAAGCTGCTCAGACAAGTCATTAGTTAAAGCTCACCATAACCAGCTCATCATATGATCATGAGGATTGTCAGTGTTTGGACAGAGGAACATGCTGAAGGGTTTAATACTAGGAAATAGGAGCAAGTTTTCCTTCTCTGGGCGTAACCTCTCATTGTGTCACATCTGTAACCTCTGACCCCAAAACCTTTCATACACTTTGACTCACATAACCAGGTCCATGATGCAGACTATAGTCATTGTTCTGTCCTCCCTACAAACATATAGATAATTATTTTTATAGATCAAATATGGACACATGATTACATCTAATTCAAACTGAAATTCATTAGTTAATAAAAGCACAAAGCATAGTTAAGTTCAGTAATAAAAAGTATTACCTTGTCTTTTATCAGTACAAATGATGTCCAACATAATGAGGAGCGTCAATACAAAAATATTTTGCCTTAGCATTTAGCAAGCTCCAGAGCTTTTGTCATGAAAACCCTGAATATGGGTTTGTTAAACATAATCAAAATCAAGCTCCGTTTTCTGAATATTGTGTGTAAATTGGATGCGACCAATTCGATCAGTGTCAGATCTCAAGTAAAACAAAACTTTTGTCAAAACCATTTCTTTAAAAACATTAATGAGATACAGTATGGTACAAAATTTATAATAACAGATTTTGATCACAGTAAGAATATGATAACACCAGAAACTTTGTCACTCATCAGCTGCAATAATTTGGATGCAATTGATTGTGGCGTTCATGCTGAATCATCGTCATCTCTGGTTAGGTTCCTCAATGGCTATATAAATATGTTCGAAGTTGTCTGTGTTATGGAGCGCAAGTAAAGTTTATCATAAAAAGTCAGTGCTCTGCAAAGTCACTAGTGAGACAAAAATGCAGCAGAGGTCCATGTGTAAACAAGCTGCTGTCCTCAGATAAGAAGAGATGGAGAAGTGTAGGTCAAAAACTTGATGGCGATCATGATCCTAGCAGAGATACCAAAATATCAGGCACTTCCATCCCCATTCTTGGTTTTGAGCACCACCAGGCTAACCATGGCAGGGATCAGACAAATGGGAGTTATCACCAGGGCAAAGACGATGACTGGAGCTGGGTCACTTAGCTCTTCTGAGGGACAATCTTTGAAAAAGTCAGCGTGAATTTCCACAAACTTATGTTCCACCAGACGGTTGGGCCATGGGATCAGGAGGCAGTCAGATATCTCTTCTGTGCAATTGCTCAACTTGCTATAGAAACTGCAGAGAGAGGACAGGGACATTTTGATAGACAATTCAGAAACTTCCAAATATTTTACATTTTTAATGTTAAATATATTAATGTGTAAATAAAGAATCCAGCACATTCTACTTACCCACTCACTTTACCCCAAATACACCAGTCAGTGCTGTTTACTGAATGCATTTCTGTGCGAAAATTTTTTAAACACAGGCTCAATAATGTGTCAAGACAATCCATTGGTAGTAAAGACATATCAGCACAGATGTCACAAATCTCCTCACACTTGTTGGAAGTATTCCCACAACCTGTGTGAAATGAAGAGAAGAGAAAAGAGGAAAGAGTCAAAAGAAAAGGAGAGAGACACGTCATAAAATGACAATAAAAACCTGTTGGACATCTGCATTGAGTAAAGGACTCTGTGTTCACAGAATTATATATATGGTTATAAGGTTATTTCACATACCAGATGACAAGAATCCATAAGTGGCATCTGAAATGAAGAAAATCATATTTTAGATACTTTTACATCAAACAGTAATGTAGACTATTTACATTTCCAGTCAACACAAAACTTTTTAAAATAGTTCAGAACATTAGAAAAGAAATACATCATAACAAGTTTGAATACAGACTATTTTTGTCTATTGTAGCTCATATGTTCCCTTCACAGTACTGAGGAAGGCATTTGCAGCTGTAGAAGGGAGACCACACACTCACCGGAGAAAAAGGAGAGGAATACCCCAATGAAACCAAGTACTCCCTTCATGTCAGGAAAAATGAATAAAGGTGCCTTTTCTCCAACTGCTGACCATGTATAATAAACCTAAACTTCTTAAACTGTGTACAGCGATGCATAACAGGAAACCCTACGAGATGGAAGAGACGCAGTGTAACCTTCGGTTACCAGATGTCCAAACAGTGTTACCCGCGGTTACCAGATGTTCTTCGAAGATCTGTCTGACGGCCCTGCGCCTTGGCAGCAGCTCTTCCCCTCTTCAACGCACGTTTCTTTAGGATTTTCTTCCTTTTTTAAAGGGGTGGAGGCAACAAAGATTGTCCTCTCCATTCTCCCAAATAAAAGGGAGCACACCCAAGCTGGGCTGGACTCACATCTGAAAACCCTTTAGTCTTTAACTCTTGTTCTGCTTTTTAGTCTCAGTTTCTCACAGTCGAAGGCCTGGCCAGCTCACAGCATGTGATTTATTTGCCTTTTGGGCTGCCTCTGCCAAATAGGAAACATAAGTAAACATTTAGGGCTTAGCGTTTTGGGGTGGATGTAATCATGACTCTGCAGGGTGTGCTGAGCAGACACCCATGATTTCATATTTAGGTTAATTTAACCAGATCTTGTTGTTAGTCAGAACTGTTCAACTATTTAATATATTTATAGTGAAGAAAAAATGCTTATACTTATACTGCCACAAGTGTGAGAAACTTTTTGCGTCTTATGTAATGAGGAGCATGAGTGAGTCTCACTGTCACCACTCACAACTTTGAAATGCAATGTGAGAAAGGTGGTTTCATTGACTGAGTGGAAACAAAATACATGGTTTAAATTTTCTCACAACCAACTTGTTAATTTATGTCACTGAATCCACATGCTGGGCCTCTCACAACATCTGTTTGCTGAGCAGCATTTTGATTTAGTAATGACATCAGGAAATGTGTCTTTTCAGCAGAGGAGGAGTTCAGAGTTAGGGGGAGCTGGCAGGGGAAGGAGGGGGGACAGTCAGGGGAGAGAAAAAAAAGGAAGGCACAGGATGAGGAACAGTGAAAGGGGCGCTGCTCCAAAGTTCCAGTTGTTTCACAACTTGGAGTTCATGCGTTGATCACAGACGTTGCATGGGGTGAATGACGAACAAATTCAGGAAGTTGAGCCAGGTGGGGGATGTTCATAATAAGGTTTCAGTTAACCTTCAACCCTAAACCATTATGGGCCTTGTGTCTACTGCTGTTGACCCCTCACTGGTAGAGACCTCCCCAGGAGTTTGTCTTGGATTCTCGTGATAATACACACAAGGAGATCTTGGCAGAAACCAAGATCTCTGAGATCTGCTTTCTGTGTTTGTCAGTTCCAGGCCAAGCAAATGAGTTTAAGGAACTGATCCAAAACAATCCCCCAGTGGACACAAATATTTAATCAGTATATAATTACAAATCTTAGACACTGTTAATAGCATTAATGTATGTCAGGACAATGATTAAAGTAAGAATGAAACAAAACGTGATCATTTATAGAAAGGGAGACACAGGAGAATAATTAACAGTCTTAAAAATTGTGTAACAGAGGAAGAGCTTTTAAACTATAAACTTACTGTTCGTCATCTGCGTTGAATCATTCACTGTAGAGAAAGGACATCAAGTTAGTCAAAGTATTCTCAGTAATGCATGACATTTATTTCCTCATAAATGGAAACACTAAAAACACACATACCTGCTGTAGTGACCGGTTGTGCCACTGATTTTTCATTAACCAGACAAACCACTGTTGTGTGCCCTGCTATAAGAAAAATAAACTGAATATTAAAATTAAAGTTAAAAATGTTAGAATTAGAAACAAGAGGTACGCTGAATCATGATAGATAACTCTTATATTCAAATTTCAGAACTTTAAATAGAACAGAAACAAACAGCAGAGGAGGTAAAGGAAATAACACAGAGTAACCTGTTGGGAGCTAACAGGTCAGTGCATCCTCCCTTTGTCTGCCACTGCTTTAAAGGAAATCTTAATATATTCAATGGAAGGACATTTAAATATATGTACAATCATTCCCTCAGACAAAAATATATGATATTATTCATTAACAAAAAGGAGCAAATAATAACTACAGCATTCATCATTAAATAAACTATTTTAACGAACTAAATCAACATTCATTTTCAAAAGATAATTTTTTGTCTCAGCTTAATCATTATTACTGTATGACTCTCAAACCAAATTATTTAAGTGTAAAACTCAATCATGAAACTAACTAAGCTCCTTTCTAAAAGCCACTAAATCAGTGAAAGCTCCTAAGCATTCCTCTTGAGAGGTGAGATAGAGGGCAAGTAGCTATAAGACATTATATCATGGGTAAAGAAATGGACAGTGTAAATCTTCTACTTACCCCAGATGAGAAGAGTCACAAAACATCCAGAAAACATAAGAGAGAAACTGGTGGCTGTCATTTTGCCTGACAATGTTCTGTCTGTCTTCCCTGGTGAGTAGGGATCACATATCTCAACCTTTTTGCAGGAAGACCCTATGAAACAACAGGAAGCACTCATTTCCTAGGATGGGCGTGCACCCACAATGGGACAGAGTTTCTGATAAGGTTAGAACTACTGTGGTAAACCAGTGAACATCTATTTCTCTCATCCCACTCCCTCTTTTCAGATAGAAACAGAGAAGTTATGGAGAGTCCCATCTCTCTCTCTCTCTCTCTCTCTCTCTCTCTNTCCTTTTCCTCCTCCTCCTCCTTTCTCAGCTTTTACCTTTGCCTTTGATTGGTGCTATTTTATCATATTACAAGCAACACACACCCCAGTTATATTCTTAAAGTGCTGGCTGATAGTGTGTGAGCCATCTTGAACTGAAAGGCTTCACGTTGATTCATGCATAAAAACATTGCATTTTTTATGTTTTGTGTGTTTTGCTTGCATGACAGCTTGGTAATTAATAGTAATTTTGCGCTACTTAGAAGTTATCACCAGGAGCTATAAAGCCAACTCACATGCATGCCTGTCAACAGCAATCCAAAAGCATGTCACAACTTTTTTTTTTTTAAATATATTCATAATCAGTCATAACCACATTTTTCAGATAATATGTTGTGGTTTTTGTCTCCGCACGTAATTTAGTGAGCAAGCGTATCGGTGATAGAGAGTAAAATATGTTTTTCACATCAGTGCTGCTGTACTGTCAGTCATCAGTGGTGATGACACTCCTTCCCATCACTTTTGGATCTAAAGTCACATTGAGCTTCTGTGGTGAAGAGAGGCAGCAGGGATCTCCAGTATGAAACTCAAGCACTCATCAACGTCACTGAAGGATGAGTGCACTTTTTCAGCTGCTGGGTTTGGGACATGGCCAGATATCTCCAGGCCAAAACTGCTTCCACATTTCATTTCATATTCATTAGACTGCTTTTTTTCATGTAATAGTTTTTTTTAATCCCTTAAATACATCCATCAAATTAACAATGAGACTGAAGTTAAATATCTGAGTGTATGAGAAAAAACAGAATAAGTGAAATTAGCACATCTCTCTTTCTTGAATGAATACTTCTTAGACCAGTTATAGTTAATATGTTAAAATACTTAAGAGGTAGATATTTCATGAGATACTTTGTAAATCTTTTAATCTCCAACCTTTTGTCACAGATCATAAAAGCTGCAACATATTTGAAGATATGAGTCCCAGTGACAGGTGCCAAGACCAACAGACACAGTTTACGTTATAAGGATTTAAAAACTTCCTGCTGAAAAGGGCTTGCTCTGAAGCTTATCTTCCTGTGTGTGTTTGCTTTTGTTTGACAGTTCAGTATCAACATGGCACAGGCTACTTCAAATCCCATTGCAGGCATGCCAAACATGCTGTATCGTCTGAGATAGGCTACTTTTGCCATTGAACGCATAATTAGTAGCCAGGAATGCACGGCATAAACAGTAAAAGCAGTGAGAAGAAAGGATTAGCAACAACACAATGATCAAGAGAAACATACTGATTTAGTTATGTTAGTATGATACAATATTAGGCCAAAACATGCCAAGCCAGTTTCTTTATCTAAATTAGACATACAAACATGTGAGTATGTGTGCATGTAGAAGTATATGCTTTATCATATTGTAGGATGAAAAGTAGCTGAACAGTGCCATCT
>JANJYP010061612.1:0-14257 GCA_024605115.1 Rastrelliger brachysoma
TTTTTCTCTGTTGGAGGCATAAATGATTAAATCTGCGGAGAAAAAAAGCATACAATTGTGAATTACATCATAGAATTGTATGCTGGGCGACAGAAAGGGAAACAGTTCACAGTAATTTGGCAGTATAATGTTAGTATGCGTTGAACACTACAGTTATAATTCTGAAGCTGCAATTATTAAATAGCTATAAAATGTCTCAAGAATCTTGATATGTGGATGTAGAACATTTTGATCAATTTTGATTAGATGGATGACCCAAAAAAAAAAAAAAAGGGCATAGAAACCAATATAGCGATCAAGCAGCCGGTCTGCAGACAGGACAGGCATCAGAGAGATGGATGTAGCGTGGCGTGGCCTCATTACGGTTTGCTGTTTAATCCTGAGATGCGGAAGGGCCTCTCCGCTCTAACTTTTCACTGTGTATTTATTTATAGTGGTTCTGGCCGGTGTAAAATGAGAAGTACAATCCCTCCACCCAGGCGAACACATATGCATACATAATCCTGTTGTCAGGATAATGAGCCGTACAGTAACACTTCTGGACTCCTTGTCTTGTGCAATCCACTGGAAGGGAAGCTCAATAACAAGAAAGAAACAACTCAAATGGAAAAAAAGATGTGAAAAAACTCATAAAGATGTTCTTGTTCACTTTTTCTATGGGTGTCTCAGAACAAGATGTACAATATGTCAAGACTTAACGACAAATTATACTGTAAATTGCCACTTATATAACTACAGTCACTAGATGGCATATGTCACATAGCATTATGATCTATTGCGTTGTTTTTTTTCTTAGGAGGAACCAAGCTCCCAGTAATTACCCTGGACTCTGAAGTCAATTTGACACAGTGGCAAAAAATCGTGTAATTACAACTTCTGGGTCCAAGAGTGGTCCAAAAAGCATTTTTCCAGCACGCAATTATAGGAAAGAGAGCCTTTGCAAAATGACTCATACCACGATCAAAATTTGATCCATTTGTGCAGGTAATATTGAGAAATTCTTTAAGATTTGAATGATGACATCATTTTATCCCTGTTCAAGATAGCAAGAACTGCACCATTTACAGTCACCACCATGTGAACATTAAGCCCTCTTCCTACTTCTCTGGTTGCCTCCACTACTAGCCACAGCTTCTTTTGATCTCCCTATATTTTGCAGAGGTCCTCAGTAAAGCACAGGTCTTTATCATGCAGTTACCAAGAGTCTCTAGCTGCTGCCCAGAACACCGCTCTGTGAACCCAGAAAGAGAAATGGATAATACTTGTGGGCTCATCTGCATTCTTTTCACAAGCAGGTGGACTGTGTCAACCACTTCATACCCTCTGGTAAGATAGCCTGGCATATTTTGATCACCTCTATTCAAACCTGCTGGTTCAATTTCAGTTCAATTCAATATGCTTTATTAGCATGAACGTAACAAAGACAGAATTGCCAAAGGGCCAGAAGTAAAATCGGGAAAATAACAGAAAACACTCTGATGTATTCTCAGTCAAACAGGTCATGGTTATCCAAGTAGGGTTGAATTGAGGGCAACTTTCAAGTATGTACAACCTGGTCCAGTTGCTTGGACTTGAGGGAAACTGTGAGTGTATGTGTCAGCATCTGGACAGTAGACAGTCTGGATGGTTCTTTATTCAGCTTCTACATTACACCCTCCATCACACAATATGCAGCAGTATCAGTCAATCTAAGAGCTAGGACTTCAAAATGAACAAATGATAAGTCTTTACAGAGTTATAACAATACTACGTATATGGAGCAACATATATAACAACATAGTGGCAGCAGCTTGGTTTAAATATAGATGTATAAAGAGAAATGGATTTATCGCTAACAGGAGAAGTACTGAATTGTCATTGTACAGTTGCTGTTCAATGACAATAAAGGTATTCTATTCCATACAGGAACAATACCATTCTTTGGGGCAAATTTGACATAGCAGCCAACCGTGTAATGGCATCACGTGACTTTCTCCCATAGACACACATTGAGAAAGAGAGTCTGTAAATCAGTGGGTACCTTTATTTAAGTGTTGCTACTGCAGCCTAATCATCCATTCCACTTTCAGAATTTGATCCATTTGGCCTGATAACATTTGGAAAGTCTAGAGAAGAAGTGCATGATTAAATCATTTTATCCTCATTCAAGTTTGCAGAGGGCTAAACTAGAAGTTAGTTGGATATCTCTGGTGTGCATGTTCTAGATGATCCAGGTAATTTTATACCCAGAAGTTGAACTTTTTTGGCTTCATGCACCACTGAGCATCTTTTACAAGAATGAATGGAGTCCCGCCTAGAATACTGTATCCAGTAGTCTTTATACATTCATGTGATCAAAGGCCTAATCCCAATGTCCACATTCATTGACTCAATGACTTTGAGGTGCGTTCCTGCTAAATCCACTGTCAAGTTGTCTCATAGACTTTTTGAGGCCTTAATGCCCACTTTCTCTAAGTCTGCAATTATCCACAAAAGTACCCACAGTTCACAGCCTGGTGATGCTGAATATAAGGTTACAAGAGGAAGCCAGTTCTAGCCCCTGCAGCTTCGTGCATCTAGGTGACAGGTTCAGGGTTTAGACCTTAGGAGGGTGACATTGGGATTGGGCCAAACAGCGTGTTCACAGCTCCATCTTCCACACCAACCCCGACTCGCTGTTCCCGCCTCCCTGATTGCCTCTCCCTGTCCTTCAGCCACACAGCCACGGTCGTCATGACAACAGAGAGAGGCTAATCTCCAGTGGACACAGAGAAAGAGAGAGAGAGAGAGAGCGAGAGAGAGAGAGNACTGCTTGCAGAGAAACATGCTTCTGAGGAGGAGCAAGACAGCATGAGGGTGTGATAAAGAGATGCAGAGCATGCTTGCATATTTCAGAGTGTGTAAAAAAAAAGAAGCATATGTGTGTGTGAATATCTGTGTGTAGGGGGTCTGTCATAGGCTACTTTTGGGGACAAATTACAGACTAAAGACCAGTTCATTGGGTCAAAAGCCATACCCACGGTTGGTAAAATGCTGATTATGGATTATGCAACTAGTGATCATTTTTAGGGTTAGCATATGTTTAATGTCCCCAAAAGTCACCTAGGAAACATGAGTGAGTGTGTGTTTGTTCTGACATAGGCTACTTCTGGGGACAAATTTACAGCTCAAAATCTGTGTCTACAACTGAGAAAAGGTTGATTTTTGGTGCTGGTGGTTAGAGTTAGGGTAAAGTTAAAACAAAGATTAGGATTAGGCAAGTAGTGGTGATGTTCTCCAGGAATGAATGCAAGTCTATGTAATGCCCCCAAAAGTGTCCATGATATGGTGTGTGTGTCTGTGTTCATGCATTTACATGACACACCAATTTAATGGCGTTATTGGCTACATCTTAATCATAGGTAATGAGCAGGGTACAGAATTCCAATTTAAAATGTGTATTTTTTGCATGATGAAAACATGTCACCCTCTCTTTCACTCACATTCTTTCCATCCCTTCGCTAATTCCTTAATCCATTCATCCCTCCTCTGTTTTTCTTTTGGGTATTGTCTTCCTCCTCGAACCTCTGAATCTATCCCTCTCCTTCATTTTCCTCTCTCCTGACCTTCATCATTTCTTTTTTTTTTAACAATTCCTTATTCATTTCACCATCATTCACACCATCTCTTTCAAACTTCTAAATTAAATCCATTCTGCCTCTTTTTCATGGCTTCCCTTTTTGCAATTAGTCTGTCTCTCCTTTCCTGATTCCTACAGTAAATCATCATTTTTTTCCTCCCTCTCTCTCTCTCTCTCTCTCTCTCTCTCTCTCTCTCTCTCTCTCTCTCGCCCTCTTTTTGTGACTCCATCTCTTAAAAATGTGTCCTTTTTTCCTCTCCTGTCTCCGACACGCCCTTTTCATCCCTCCTACAATTTCTTAATCTCACAGTCATCCTCTCCCTTGCATTCTTCTGTCAGCCTTTTCATCCTGAATCATCGTTTCTATCTCTCTCTCTCTCTCTGGCTCTCTCCCTCTCTCTCTCTTGCTCTTTCTCACACGCACACACTTCTTTCAGTCCTCCTCTAAATCCAACCCTCTTTCTCTATCTGCCTCACAGCTTTCTAGCTCCCTTGGTTTCAACCCCCCTCCCCTCATTCAGACACATACACAATGTCCATCCCAGTTTCCCACATTCCTAAATCCTCTCCACTCTATCTCCATGCTTGCTTGGCAGTGATCCCACACACACACACACACACACACACACACACACACACACACACACACACACACACACACACACACACACACACACACACACACACACACATAGGCTTCACATATGTTATGGCTGATTAGGCTGGCAGAGCCACAGGGCAGTGAGCCTATACTGGATGAGAATGGAAGGATGGATGGAGAGAGTGAGAGAGGTGGGAGGTGCAGATGTTTAAGCATGTTTAAAGTAACACTGGATGAAAGAGAGGATGATTGATGGAGTGATGAATGTCAGAAAGTGGAAATCTCAATTTTGAGGAAACTAGCTGTTTTTACTGGGGAAACCATCATCCCTGCGCCGTGAGCCTGCTGCACGACCCCTGTACTTTCCCCCCGGTGTGCTGAAGCCGCTCTCAGGCTCTCCGGTAGAGGGCGGAGAGAGAGAGAGAGAGAGAGAGAGAGAGAGAGAGAGAGAGAGAGAGAGAGAGAGAGANGGAAGGAGAGTTGGGGAAGAGCAGCTGCAGAGGGCTGGAGCTGCGGAAAGGAGAGGAGCGGAGCGGATACGGGCTGCAGCGGACCCCGGGTACCTGCAGCCTGAGTGCGGGATGAGAGGAGGGAGTCGAGGGGGTTTCTCCGGTTGACTGAACGGGAAGGTTGATAGACTATTTTTTTCACGAGTCGTGGTCAGAGACTAAACGCATACACACACGCACACTTACTCACTCACACATCTTAAGAACAGCGGGAGATGCATTACGTCATAGCCTCCCGTCGCCCTAGATGACCGCGCGCGCAGGACGGGATGATGCAGGGCTGCAGGACTAGACCGGGAACGGATTCCACTGCTGCTGCTGCTGCTGCTCTCGAGCGCCCGGTGGCTGTGTCCCGAGCCGACCAGGGAGAAGGGGTGCCGCCGTCGCGTGGCCGCCGGCTCTGATGGCTCCTCGCGCCCCGGGCGAGAAAGAGACACAGCAGTCGCCGCGGCGCGAGAGGAGGGAAGGGGACAGCAGGTATCTGGTGGGAAGTGACGTGGTATCCGGGCCCCGCGAGAAGGCACCACGGTGCGGTTGTCGTGCTTTTCACAGGAGGGCAGGAGCGGGAAGGGGAACATGGCCGCGCAGTCGGACGGTGGTAAAGCTGGGGTCGGGTGCGGGGGCGGCGGCGGAGGGTTCGCCCAGCTGTATGATGTTGACACCGAGGAACCCCTGGACTCCGCTGCCATCCACATCTGTCAGTGCTGCCGGTCCTCCGCCTGCTACTGGGGGTGCCGTTCAGCCTGCCTCGGCTCTCTGCTCGGCGGGGGCCAGCCTGCCGGAGGGGTCGGCATCCGGGAGACTCACTGCCCACCCCGAGAGCAGCTGTGGTTGGACTGCCTCTGGATCATCCTCGCCCTCCTTGTCTTCTTTTGGGACGTTGGTACGGACTTGTGCCTGGCGGTGGACTACTACCGGAGGCAAGACTACCTCTGGTTCGGCCTCACACTCTTCTTTGTGCTGGTGCCGTCGGTGCTGGTCCAAATTCTGAGTTTCCGCTGGTTCGTGCAGGACTACACCGGCGGGGGGCTCGGGGAGGTGGAGGGGCTGACCAAGCGGGGAGCGGTGGCTCTGGGGTGCTTGTATCCCGGCAGAGACCGCCTGCAGCTGGCCACCATCTGGCTGTGGCAGGCCACCATACACATCCTCCAGCTGGGACAAGTGTGGAGGTAAAAGGAGTGGGGAGGGTGGGCACAAACAACACACACCTGATCTCCACACTCCCTCTCATCCTCTCTCACTCTCCCTCTCTCTTTCTCTCTCTCTCTCTCTCTCTCTCTCTCACACANACACTTAATGCTGCTAATGGGTCGATTGGGGTGTCTACTCGATGAGGCAAAAAGAAAGGAAAGCTTGCTTCACACTGACAGGCGCTAGAGGAGGAGCAAGAGGAGGACAAGGAAAGGCTCTCTGTGACCTCTCCAGCAGTTCAGCTACTATCTGGGGATAACAGACAAATATTAAGATAGACAGTGATCCCAATACTTCACTATTTCACTAGATCAGAGTTTGTCACAGAGTTTCTTTTCTTTTCCCTTTTTTTTGGGTCACCTTCTGAAAAGTTAATTCAGCAAGTCGCACTGATTGCGCTGTCAAAAAGAGCAGCATTTATGGCTGGCAGGGGTACAAGTCACTGACACTATGCACTACAGCTGGAGCAGTGAGCCTCTTTACACTTATTAACCCCATAGAAACTGCAGAGAAAGTGACACACTGTTTGCTTTTAAGAGAAAAACGCTGTCCGTGGTGCTGAAATCATCTCCAGCACCATGGACAGCATCAGTCAGGGTTCTTCGCTCCTGTTGAAGAATGAACAGCTTTGGTGACACATGTGACTGTGTGATTGTGTATGCGTGTATGTATGTGTGTGTGTGTGTGTGTGTGTGNTGTGTGTGTGTGTGTGTGTGCGCGCGCATGCCAGCATGTGTGACCGGTGGAAAAATGGTGTCACGGCTCTTCCCATGAGTGTCAGCATGCATGGAGAGTACAAAGAGGAAAAGCATCTGCGCTTCTGGCAACACATCTCTCTCTCTCTCACACACACACACACACACACATACACACACCCACACACACACACACACACACTCATATACACACGTATGCACACGCACAAAGATATACACACAGTTGGACATGGCTAGGTGCTAATTGAAGTGCTAAAAGCACTGGCAGGGATAAAACAAACATGCGCACACACACCCTTTTGCTCTTGAACACGCACACACATGTTTTTCTATTGCTGGTTTCTTGGGATGAAGTCACTCCTTGGTTCCTGGCTTCATCTACAGTATATATGTGTGTGTTTACGTGTGAAAGCACAAGTAGTAGAAGCAGGAGTGTGTGAGCTTGTCTTCAGCCTCCAAGACCTCTATGCAAGGACACTGTTCACTATCTGTAACTCGCTCCCCACCCCTCTTTCTCAGAGAAGACTGCCTAATGGTGTCCACTTGCCTCTGGGCGGGCAGCAGGGAGAGTAGAGTGGTGTGTGTGTGTGTGTGTGTGTGTGTGTGTGTGTGTGTGTGTGTGTGTGTGTGTGTGTGTGTATGTGTGTGTGTATGTTTACATCCTGCTGTGAGAGAGAGGGATGTACTACTCAGCTCCTCTGTTTCAGTCTCTCTGCGGTTGTAGGGTTAAATCAACCCCCACATCCCTCTCTCTCTCTCTCTCTCTCTCTCTCTCTCTCTCTCTCTCTCTCTCTCTCTCTCTCTCACACACACACACACACACATATATCCCTCCTCTGCCTCTGTGCACCCCACCCCAGTAATCACCCCCTCAGCCTACAAGAATGGACTCTCCTACCTGGAGGAAGTGGAGGAACAGGAGGAGGTGGAGGAAGAAGGGGAAGGAGGGAGGTGGGGTTGTTTGTGGCTGAGGAAATGGTACAGCCTGATTGAGACAGATTGCTTAGAGATGGAGAGGCTGTGGAGAGAGGAAGGGGGGTGGAGGGGTGGTGGTAGTGGAGGGGGGGGGGGGTTACGCACATACACTGGGTGTAAAAAGGGGGGGAGGGGAGAAAAAGAGAGGAAAGAGAAGGAGAGGCAGAGAGGGGAAAGGCAAGGGAGGAGTGAGAGTGGTGGGGGTGGGGTGGAGGGGGTTGTAAGATTTACAGTATTAAATACATATGGTTTGCAATTATGGAAACCACAGACGTTAAGTGGCTGTCATGGTCACCTGCCACGCTGCACCATAAAGCCTCAATCCTTAACCTGAGTATAAATGATCGCACTTCCTTGTTGACAGATTATTAATAAGACAAACAAACGACACTGCTTCTTTATCCTTCATTGATCTTGAGTCAAGGGCAAACAGCAATATAGTGTGTGTATCTTATTTTAAAGCTGCAAAAAAAAAATCCATTAATTCAGCTTTAAATGGTTCATTAAGGTATTTACATCCATGTACGTGATAACGCCCAGGCATGCGTGTGTAGGCGTTTTCCCATCCGCCGTGCATTATTTATGTTATGCGAATTTACCCTGTACGTTTGAAACCAGATGGATGTGGTAGCATTACATATAGAAGCATGCATAATATAGGAGCAGACATACACACATGCAGCGACACTCTGTACTTGCGCAGTAGTAATGTAATGCACACGCAGGGGAGCAGGAGAGGAGCGTCATTATAGTGCATTAGTGCATATGTGCATTTAGACATACAGTACAGTACAGTATGTGGGACCACAAATACACACACACACACTCATACACACACCCTTTGCGAGTGCCCTTAGGCATTTTTAATTGAAATCACTGCCTACATCCCACCCACATGCACTGTAGTCTCCCACAGCTAGAAAACCAGTCAGTAACCTATATATGGAACAAAAAAGTATTTTATACCTGTTTGAATTATGAAGCTTCAAAATATTTATAGCATCAAGTTCAGTAGGGTTGAGCGTATCTTTTACAACTGTATTTGTTTATTAGCGTTTGTCTAATAGTGTTGTATCGTGTTGTGTTAATGTGAAACAGGTTCAGGATGGTCAAGTGCGGTGCTCACAGGGTTGCATTCACTACACCATCAGATGATTGTTAAAGGTCTAAATCATAAATCATGTTTTGATAGCAGAGTTGAATAGAATTTCTTAATGGTTTCATCATCTTAATCAGCATCTTCATCACTTGATATATGTGGAAATTGTAAGTAGTAGAGCATTTATTGCCACTGATATAATATTCAAATGTCACATGTACCAAATTTGGAATTTTTTTTTTTGTCACTGCTGTGTCAGTAAGCCAGCTCTTTTTTTTCTAAGTATGTGTCACTGTTCCTATTAGATGCATTAGGACATCAACTAATTATTGTTATTATTGTTGTTTAATATGATGATAATTTTCTTGATTATCCCATTCGTCTTGTATAAAAATGTCAGAAAATAGTAAAAAAAATGGGCACTATAATTTCTAGGGCTGCAGCTAATTAGTATTTTCATTATGGATTAATCTTTCTGTTATTTTCTTGATCAATTGTTTGTCCCAGAACCTAAGATGCAATCTCACTGTCTTGTTTTGTCTTGATGAACAGTCCTCAACCCAAAGTCATTCAGTCTACTTTCATAAAGAACTAAAGAAACCAGAAGATAGTCACATTTAAGAAGCAGAAAGGAAAGAATTTAAAGTTTAAAACAGCTGTAATCATTTTTGGTGACATTTTCAGAGATTTTGTTTCAATTAGACGCAACAAACGCAAACATATTAATGTTACTATCATACACAGTGAGAATGAGCTTATCGCACTTAGACAAATACGTCTTCACTGAAACAATTTCTCAGTTATCAAAGTCGTTTCCAGTAAATTTCTTGGTGATTGAGTGACTAAGAAATCGTTGCAGCGCTTTGTTTGTTTCAGCCGTTTGCATCAGGTGAAGTTCATCAAGTCAGACTATCAGACCAGCAGGTGTAGCTCATTATCAGGGATGCTGTGAGGGTTCTGTGATCACAGTGGTAGCAGCACTAGTTGTAATATCAGTGAATGTCATATTTATGGAGCTAACAACTCAAGTTTCCAGCAGACAAAACACACAATTAGTGAGAAATAAAAGGAATGACTTTGAAAAGTACAGATTGAAAGACTATGTTATTGTCATTAATTAGCACTCTTACCTCTGACCCCATACAGGTATATCAGGACACTGTATCTGGGCGTCATGTCGCGCCGGCAGAAGGAACACCAGAGACGCTGGTACTGGGCCATGATGTTCGAGTACGCTGACGTCAACATGCTGAGACTGTTGGAGACCTTCCTGGAGTCTGCACCTCAGCTGGTCCTGCAGCTCTGCATCATGATCCAGGAGAACCGAGCCGAGACGCTGCAGTGTAGGTGGAGCTCCAACAACTGTACAACCGTCGCCACATCTTCAGACTTAGTTCACGAGAAAGAGTAGAGCGGGGGGGCACATCCAACATCTCAACATCCTGACGTGTGAAAAAACGTAACAACTATGATTTCATGTCGAGCGACAAAGCACATACAAATCAACAGCTGTACAAACAGTAATTAGCAATTTGCACATGCAGCGCTTAGTAATTTGTGGCTGCAGATGGTGTGCTGCTTTTGGATTTTTTTTTTTTTTTTTTTACACACACAATGCTTTTTGTTCACATTGTCCCACGGAGCACAATCAGAAGTGTTCGGGGGATGTGCTAGCCAAAGTACATCAGCCTCCTCTTCCTTATTCATCCAGGAAATGTATCATCTGGGAGGCCACCCACTGTTCTTATTCATCCCTATCACGCTGGACTTTTGTGACACCTTCTACTTTAATGCAAATACGTGACTAGTGCAGAGTACAGAGGGTGGATGCGTAAAGCAGCAGGGACATTAAAAATAACTTTGTAGTTGAGATTCATACTTTTAAGTGTCATTACAAAACGTTTCTTTCCTGCCACACACCACCTCTCATTTAGGGATGTGCTCACATTATTACAGATATCGCCCCCAACTGACTCAACATCATTTTAAGCCAGTTCAGTTTTTGTTCTGAATCCTATCTGATTGGGAAAAAAAAACATCCACATCATCCACTATTCATGTTCTCTGCCTCTCTCTTTGTAGGCATCTCCTCCCTCGCTTCCCTCCTGTCTCTCGCCTGGGTTCTGGCCTCCTACCACAAACTGCTTCGGGATTCGCGCGATGACCAACGCAGCATGAGTTACCGCGGGGCCCTCCTGCACCTCTTCTGGCGCCTCTTCACCATTTCGTCCCGCGTCCTCTCCCTCGCCCTCTTCGCTTCTCTCTTTCACATCTACTTCGGCATCTTTGTGGTGGTCCACTGGTGCGCCATGGCCTTCTGGGTGGTACACGGCGGCACTGACTTCTGCATGTCCAAGTGGGAGGAGGTGCTCTTCAACATGGTGGTCGGCATCGTCTACATCTTCTGCTGGTTTAACGTGAAGGAGGGACGGACGCGTCACAGGATGGTGGCGTACTACATTGTGGTGTTGGCCGAGAACACCATCCTCACCGGACTGTGGTGAGTTAGTTCGGGTGGTAGTTTCTTACATCTTGAAGGGGAAGTTTTGACACATAGATGATAATGCATTTATCTTTTACATGCAATGTAATAAGTTTGGGAAGAAAAAAAACATCAGTACCCTAGGAATAGAAAATAGGAAAAATCCCAAGAGAGACAATTCAAACAAGGATCCCCTGTCCTTGGGCGACTTGATATGCAACAGAAGCTGCAGATGGGGAAAAGACAATTACAAAAACAAGAGCAAATACTGTGGGGTTACAGTAAGTTTGATTTAGACATAAGAAGAGTAATGTAATGAGCTGTATAAATTAGATCTCGAGAGATGAGTGCCAGGAAGTAAGTCCATGAAAATGTCCAGTAGGGGGGTTCCTCATATCAAGTCCAAGGAAGGCCAGCAAGGGAATGGGCAGTTCTCATAATTTGGGTGGGGAACACTATTGGAGCATAATTAAAACACACTTTGTGGTTTAATGTAATTTCACTGATGAAAAGTAACATGTAGAGAATGAGAAACTAAGTATGTAGGGGGCAGGGACAAGACACATAAGTTAAAAGGTAAGTATTAAAAGCAAAGTGATTTACTGTTTTATACATAATTTTGAACACATCACCATCCACCATCCTGCAGGTACGCCTACAGGGACCCTGTGCTGACTGACTCCTACGCTGTCCCAGCCCTGTGTGGCGTCTACTTGACGTTCGCCGGAGGGGTCCTGGTCATGCTGCTCTACTACGGTTTCCTGCACCCAGCCACCGCCCACCTCCAGCCGAGCCCGGCCTCATCCTGCTGTGCCCAGCTGCTCTGGGGTCTCCCGCTGCCCCCGTCGGCCCCGCCCACAGCCCCGCCCACCCCGGCTCACATGACCAAATCGCAGACAGAAGAGGACGTGGCCGACACATGTCTTCCTGTCTTTCAGGTGAGGTCAGCGCCTCCTACCGCCAAGCCAGAGGGCCCGCTTATAAAGATCGACATGCCCAGGAAACGTTACCCGGCGTGGGACGCTCACTACGTAGACAGGCGCCTGCGGAGAACTATAAACATCCTGCAGTACATAACGCCGGCCGCTGTGGGCATCCGCTACCGTGATGGGCCCCTACTGTATGAACTGCTGCAGTATGAGTCCTCACTCTGACACATACACACACACACACACACACACACACACACACACACACACACACACACTTGTCGGCATACACATATGAATCAGTACACATGAACATACGCACACCATAAAAAAGGACATGTCTGCATACATGGATACTCAGATTCAGAGAAGATTTAAGTATTCACACGACACAATATCGCTCTTGCTAAAAGCACACAAACACAAAAGCAATCTGTTACACTTTTATGCACACACATACACACACATACGCACACATATATGTACATTCCTTGCAGGCACCTTTGACCTGCAAGTCCCATGGCCATGACTCAACAAGCTGCTTCAGCGCGAGTCCATCTCTTTCTCTTTTGATCCCTCTGTGTCTCTATTTCCGACTCCTCTGATCGCCTCTCATCTGTTATCCTTTATTTAATTCCACGCGTCCGAGCTCCGCTGTGAATTAAAAAAAAAAAAACGAGAAGAAAAAATAATTATCAAAAAACATGCGCCGTTTCACATTGGAGTCTTCGGCCACCGCATGCTGTTTACGTTGCGCACACTTTCACGGGTTTCAGTAGAATAAAAAGATGTGACACAAAGAGAGAACAAACGTCACTTTTAATAAAAAGGAGTTTCTGAACACATTGTCGTTAGTCTAGTCAAAAAAGGTAGTGTATATATTTTCTATGTACAGAAGGGATGTTTTTATGTACCGTTACGTTGTCGTCGACTGGGGATAGAGCAGTTGGACACGTCGGTTTTTAAGGGTGGTCGTCGAGGGTCGAGGTTATCACGGAGAGTAAACGAGCATGATGGGAAAGATGGAGATGGAGAGGTTATTGGCATCTATTGTTCGTGCGACAGTCTCTTAAAGGAATAGTTTGACAGTTTGGGAAATATGCTAATTCCTCTTTCATGATTAGAGTGAGATGATTAGCTTAGCTTAGCATAAACAATGAAAGCAGAGGGAAACAGCTAGCCTGGCACTTTTTTTTCCAAAGTTTCGAAAGTTGTAAGTTGGTTTACTGAAGATATATCAAGCACTCTCTTATCAGTATTTATGCTAAGCTATGCTAATTACCTTCTGGCTCTCACTTCATACTTAATGAAGAGATAAAATAGTTGTGTAGTATCTATTTTCTCATCAAACTCTCAACAAGAAAGCAAACAGTCATAATTCTAAACATGCCAAACTGTTTCATTAACGATACCATACATTATGTTAAACATCAATTAGCAACATTAGCTCTAAAGTGAGAAAATGACATGTATTAGAGGCTCAAAACAAAACCTAACATTAAAATAATGTAACATTCTTGCTCCTGAATGAATGACAATGTTAAACGATTTAAAAGTTCTGTGACTAAATGTCTGTGTAGCTAAAGAAAAGGTGGTTAGGTATTATGTTCTACATTTTATGAATCTATTTATGCTATATCTAAGCTATATGCTATATTTAAGCACTAAAAATTTAACATGGAATTGCCACAATTACAGTAATTTAACGTACAGATATGGTCTGCCACTCAACACATTATGCTAAAAAGTTAGTATTGAGCTTGAGCCAAAGATCTATTGCAGAAACATGCATATTAGCAAATATGCCAACCTCCCCAAAATTCTGTAATGCTAATTCATAAACATAAAAGCAAGCTATGAAAAAATGAATTAAAAAAAATACCATCAATAGCAGACAAGAGGCAAGGGTGTCCAATATTGTTTGAAATTCTGAGAAACAGAAAAATCCAAACAGCATTGACACCATCATTCAAATAATCAGATTCAGCAAAAAAAAAAAATCATTTGAAGCAATAATAATAATTAAAGCTGCGAGCAGCAGTAAGCGGTACTCGCCCGACGCCACCGCCCCCCGGGCCAGACGCCCGAAAGACGCCGTCGCGATGAGGGCGGAACGCCGGTCACGCGTGGCAAATTTTGAGCCGATCGGAGGATGCA
>JANJYP010061621.1:0-10386 GCA_024605115.1 Rastrelliger brachysoma
GACATGACTAACTTGATTGTCCAATTAAGAAATACATTACAGTATGTGTTGAATTGTTGTTTCTGGCACAACTTCACCTACTTCCAAAGTGTATATGGAGAAAGAAAAAAAGTCTTTAAAAAGTCAAAGCTCAAGAGACACTTGAAGTAGAAGGACTTTATTAACAGACCACCGTGTTTCAGCTTGTGGTCTTCATCAGGGTCATCCAGGTCATGCTTTTGGAGAACTATGAGGAGATGGCTAATTTTTACGTGCTTATAGTTGTGCCTGATGTACAGTTAGTCCCAGAATCTGTGTAAATTAATTGAGGGGTCATTAAAAAAACAAATAGACAATAAAATCTATGAAAACTAATAAGACTAAAGTTTCCCTTTGTATGTGTGGAACATTTAGTGTGATGAGTGGTCCCCTTTATCCACAGAAAAAGAGGCAACGGTTGGGGACATTTGCTTATTACCTCAGCTAGCTGATAAACTCTGGACTCACTTCGCAATTGGCAGATAGAGGGAAAGTTTTATGACATGCTCTGCACAACTTTATGACAATAAGCCTTTTTATCTGAAGGATTGTGGGTGCGTGTGTGAGAGTGAGTGTGCATGTGGATGTGTGTGTGTGGGGGTAGGAAGGCGGAGTATTAGAATACTACAAACCTCAAATAATACTTTGAATACTAAGGTTAGGTTACACTTTGTAGACACTAGAGAGCAAATAATAAATTTACTTCATATAAAGGAATTATCCCTGACAATAGATACTTTATTGTGCTATTTATACTGCTAACTACAAACACTGCAGACTATTTTTTACTAAAGTTATGACTGATAAAAGCATAACTGCAGCTTAAATATGTGGAAATGTTTATTATCCTAAAGGGACAGCTTTTGAAATTGCAATCACAATTTAGTTAAATAATAATTATAAATATATATATATGTACAAGTGTAGTAGTAAGTTTGCTTTTTTCCCTTTAAATATACAAAACAACACTGACAAAACGCTGTAATAAAAACAACACACTTTATTTACTAGGCAGTATATAAAAGTATAAAAAATTATGAAAACTTGGCATGTATAAATGCTTTTATAAAATCATTTTCGCTCAAAAGCTAGTACAAAAAACAGGCATTAAATGTATAAAAACGATTGTCTGCTAAGTGTTTGACATGGGCTACTGCAGTCTTAGTAAGAAAGCAACATGCTGATTGAAAATGCATTATAAAAAACGGTACAAAACTATTCAAAGAAATGTTAAAAAAAAACAACCATGCAAAAGTTTCAGTTGGGCTTTTGTAGCATTATATAAAATATCAGTGTTTAGTACTCTCTTTTTTTAATGGAGAACATAACATTCAAGTGCAGCTTGATCTTACTCTTACTGGATGAAGCTCATGGTTTCAAACATACAAGCTCATTTTCAGTTTTCTTTTTTTTTTTTTAAACGTATAAATATACTGTGTATATGCTTAAATTTCCACAAATATAACATTTGTTCACTGAATGTTTTCCCTCACAGGATACTGTAAAGATCAGACATAAATTGAAAGTTGAAATGAAAGCTCAATTTTCATGAAATATAAAAGGTGCCAATGTAGTAATCAGTTAATACTAGTAAGGTTGGCCCCTTCAGTTGTGTAAAACGTGACCAGTCATAGTTAAATAAGAACAGACAGCAAATCTCGCTCAGTAGTTAAGTGTTTACATGAGGTGGCACAGACCAAACACTTGAAATTCTCAGTAGACACATTATTGCCTATTTAAAAGAAGAGGAAGAAGAAGAAGAAAAAAAAGTATGATTGAAATACAGAGGTCAGTTTTCAATTCAATAAAATGCCTTTGGATAATGCTAATAGGGCTTAAATACTTAACTTAAAACACTGCTCCATTGGCCAATTGTAAAAAAAATAAAACAAAAACAAAAAAACAACAACATTGTCAAAACAAAAGAAATAAATTAATCAACTTGTTCTTTATATTAATATCAAAATTCGTAATTCATAATACAGCCCAATGCAAATTATATAGCTACCTTTTCCCATTTATAATACAACATTGATAATAATACAAGGACCAAAAGAGATACGATGTACATTTATAGAAGCCCAAATGCAAATTTTATATAAAAGATTTTAAAAACAAACAAAAAAGATAGTCTTTGGTTGGTCGAAATCCAACAAGTGTGAGTGTAAAAACACCAGTGGCATAGAGCCTCTCCCAACTGTTGTACCACAACAAATATGAAACCCATGGCGCTGTGTCCAGCACAGGGAATGTTGATGTGTCCAGATCAACATGTGTCTTGGTCTACATGACCAGTGTCCTCGTAGGGTAAGTGTTGATGTACTTGTGGCTCTGCTCTGAAGCCAAAACGTGCTCCTCTGTTTTCCCACAGGTCACCTGCTCCCAGGAGCTGAGCTGCTATTGGCAAGAGAAATGAATGCTTATTAATTTTTCATGGTTAAGATGAAACAGAAAGGATTTGATTTAGATAAATACATACGAACAAGAAAGTACTGCACCTACCTGTAGAGGGCTGCTCATGTTCCTGCGAGAGAGGTGGTAGGTTTTGTGTCCATCTTCACTCAATAATGAGCTAGTAAGTAAGTCCTAAATGAAAATGCAAAAACATTTTAACAACAGAATAATTCAGAAAGCAGAGGAGGCAATGTAAAATATTATGAGTTTTTGTAAGTAATTAAGAACAGCTACACATTAGAGAACACATGAACTGAAAGGTCAAAGGTCAAATGTGAGCTTACAGGTACTTCCTGTGGGGCGCCGCTAGGGGAAAAGAGCTGTGTGTGAAGACCTTGTCCTTCCCACTGCATACACATGCTCCTCTCACATGGGGATTCCACCTTGGACAAAACAAGTAAAACACATCATGGTCACATAATGTACATAATTATAAGGAATCATGCAAACATGGCTACACAAAGACCCTTTCTCAACTACAGTGACTTCAAATCATTCCCAAAATATGTAATGATTGACCTTTTAGCCACAAACTGAAAGTAAATTCCAGATTTCAGCTTTGTTTTCTCAACATAGAAACAAAAACTTCTTATGGCAGTNAATATGTAATGATTGACCTTTTAGCCACAAACTGAAAGTAAATTCCAGTTTTCAGCTTTGTTTTCTCAACATAGAAACAAAAACTTCTTATGGCAGTCTCACAGTATTGTTTGGTTGTGCATGTGTGGTTGTTTCCACTAGTGTACGTGCTCATGTTGTGTGGAAAGTACCTCTTGTTTTATCTTCTTGAGAGGAGGCTGCTCGATGGCACACTCCATGGGCTCCTGCTTGATGGAGTCAACCATCTGCTGATCCAAAGAGGTGTTCTAGAAAAGACACAAATCTCCAAGTGAGTCACATGGACAATACAACAAGACAAATACATACAACAAAACTCATTTTTTTCTTAAGCGCTCACCATTAGTTTGAGGGGCCCATACTTGGACTCCTGTAAGGCCATAGTTGACCTGAAAGGTGTGGGTGTGCAGGGAGAGGACTCAAGGATTGAACGACGTATGTTTGGAGTTCTGAACCTGAGAAAGAGAAATATGTTAGTAAAGCATGCTTTAAAACAATTCTGCATGTTAAAAGACATTAAAAACAGTACAGCCACTCACATTTCATTCTCTTTCTGAGACCTAACAGTGTGGTCGATCAGAGGCTTGGAGTCCACAGGTGAGCTCATGGGTAAACTCTCACTGTCGGAGTGTTCTGGGCTCATTGACTGATTGAGAAACTGTAGGACAAAAGAAAGGATGCTAATCAGTCAAAGTAGCAGACAGGTTGACAATGCAGTGGATTGTGGGAGTACATGACAGAAATGGAGGGGGAGAGGAGAAAAAAGGCCTGGTGGTTCAAAAAAGAAGTTATACATGAAATGATTCAAGTAAAACAAATGGATGAAGAAGAAACACTAGCTCTGAATGATTAGTTGGTGTCATCGGATGTCAAGTTGGTGAATGGATCATACGCAGGTACTTTTAACTACCTGTGAGGGTGAAAAGGGTAGGTTTCTGACTGATGAGGGCTTGGGAGTTGAGCAGATGTAACCAGCCCATGCTCCATGAGCAGCTCTTGAGCCCTGATTGGACAAAACCCTGTCTGTTCTGAGAACGTTCCTATCCGAGAACCCACTGGTACTGGCCTCACCCACTGAGGCGAGGCTCTGGGGAAAAGGAAAATATGGGTCAAGGCCCACCACTAAATAAAATCTATGATGCTAATCACTAAGCCATCTTTTTTCATCTGGTCACAGTTGACCAGGGAACTAAGTGTGTTATTGACATAGAGTGCAAAGACATGACATCTTTTTAATATGTAATGCTGATACTCACTGAGTCAATGACAGATTCCATGAATTCTGGAATACTATTTGAGAACGTGGGACTGCTGTGATGGCTGTTGTTGTTGTTGTTATTATTGCTGACGTTATTGTTGTGGGCACGTGTTGCAGAGGCGCTCTCCTCAGGTAGGCAGCTCTGGTCAAGCGGCAGGGCAGGGGCAGCTGCCTGGTGATGAGGTAATGACATGGCCACACCCTCTGTGCTGTTGGTCAAAGAGCACTGGCTGGCCCAGCTCGGATAGGGCAAGGTCATCTGTGTAAGAAAGAAATTATTTGTGAAGGCTTGAAATAACTGCCATTGAATAATCATATGTAAAAATTAGCACTTAAAAGTGAGTGTAAAAAAAAGTGTCAAACAAGTGTAAGAGAAAAAAAAAGCAGAGTGAAGGCATACAAAAATTGAACAAATTAGAAAAGGAGAAGGGGAACACTAACAATAAGCTAGCAGAAGGCTGACAGTAGTGCTGGGTTGCACAAGGGGTCATGCAGATGCATATGCACAAATGGTGAGATAAGGTGCTATTTCATCACTTTTTCAGAAACAGGCCCCCCAGATGTTTCCTCCTCCTTATTCACACAAAATCCAACCACTGTCCTTAAAGCTGGGGTCGACCCACATGCACATAAATTGTGCTGTGACTGTCGCACTCACATGCTACACGTACACACACACACACACACACACACACACACACACAACTCACTGGTAGTGATGGCTGGCCTCTCAGCTCATTCTCTGTTGACATAAGCAGTAGTTCGATCTCTTTCACCCTCTGCTCCTTCTCAGGGTCTTCCTCACTATAGTGTCTCTGAAAGCAGAATAAAGAAAGCAGGAGGTAGATATTAGTGCTGATTCAACCTTGTTTAACTTCTTGTATTACTGTTTACTCCCAAAATTGATCAATTTTTTTTTACCTGTATAGCAGCGGTTCCATGCTGGGGAATGTTCAGGATGTTTAAATGTAACGCCATGGGGAAGTGCACCTGTTATACCAATCAGAAACAAGTCCACATCAAATATCTGTAACTGCACAATCAGTAGCATTTAGTTTTCCTTCCAACATTCCAAATTTTAAGTTTATAGCCTACTCACTCTGTGTGTATCATGGATGTAGGTGTAGTTGTGTGGTGACAGCTGCGCGTGACTGGGTGAGTGGTGGGGAAACCCCATAATGTGATTGGCGTTCTTGACGTAGCCATGGCTGATGGAGTGTGAGGTGTTGCTGTTCTTTGACGTGTTCTGAAGATAGCCTTCCTGCTCCACCTTCCGCCTCATGGTGGAGTTCCAATGATTCTTTATGGCATTGTCAGTCCTGCGTGACATGAATTACACATATTAACTTTAAAGGTTATCCGTTACAAAACACATCCTCACACCCACGAGCATGAAAAGACATTCTGGACCTCTAGCGGTACTTGATAGCACTATCAATCCAGGCACACACAGATGCCGACACTGATAGTCTCACACATACACAGACACAGCACTGATAAGGTTATCAGGACAGAGCAATTACAATCATTTCAAAACTACCGTATCTTTTTTTTTCTCTCAATCCCATTGTCATTTGATTGTAGGCCTTAGTCTGTCCTTTCTCTTTTAACCTCTTTCTTCACTTTCTTACTCATCCCTCGCCGAGTGGGCTTCTGTACATTTCACACTCTTAACCGTTAACATTTCACATCCGACCAACAAAATTTAAACTCATCTATCCTCTTTATTGTCTTTCTCTCCTCCATTTCTGCCTCACCTGCCAGGGAGCAGTTTAGCGATTTCTGCCCAACGGTTTCCCAGCTTCTCATGTGCCTGGTAGATGATTCGATCCTCCTCCTCAGTCCATGAAGTCTTCTTCACCTCTGGGTTCAGGTGGTTGTGCCAGCGCTCACGGCACTGCTTGCCGATGCGTCCCTTCAGGTGCTTGGCTATCACTGACCAGCGCTTGGCTCCATACTTCTGAACCAGCTCTATCACCTGGGATGTGTGTGTGTGATTTTGTGTGCATAGGAAAGAGAGATGAGAAGGGAGAAGGAAGAGAGATGAATGGTAGTAGAGGGGCATGAGAAAAGAGGAAGGAAGGAGCAATAGCGGGGAGGAGAGGGAGAAGTAAAGAGGCAGAGTAAGAAAAATAAAAGGGGAATGAGTTGAAAGGCAAGTGTGGTGCATAATAGATGGAATGAGTTAANTAAGAAAAATAAAAAGGGAATGAGTTGAAAGGCAAGTGTGGTGCATAATAGATGGAATGAGTTAAAATAAGAGAGAGAAATTGACAAAGAAAAAAAAATTAGTCTTGCAGAAAAATCCCAGATTATACTTCTTCTGTTTTCCTCCCTCCTTCCCTCTTTCTTTATCTTTCAACTTGTATAGGTGATTGAGAACACCTGCTGGTGAGCAGTGAGGGAGTTTCCAGTGGAACGTTAGCTACTCTGCTAATCATTACAGTGGCATCTGGGTGGAAATATAACTCCTTTGGATAAGTTCAATAAACATTTCACAGGGTTTAAGAGACTACAATGTCATGTGTTGTGTAACTGTAGCTTTTTAGCAAACTTAAAATGTGCAACAGCAGCCAAGGAGTTGCTACAGAATAGTTGCTTTAATCACACAGAAAAGAAGTAATTGTTTTTTTTTTTTTTTTGTTTTTTGTTGATTGCCTATTTCCTGTAAGTAATATTGAAATACCTTACCTGAAAAAAATGTATGTATGTAACAGTGTTAAGACTGTGTTACATCAAAGTTTAGGACTGTCATATGTTCTTGAATTATTAGGATATAATTAAGAAATACAGAATAGTGCCATATTAAAAGTGGTTCTGTATTGTGAAATGAAAGTTATACTTCATTATGCAAATCAAAATGTGGTTCCACCATCGCTTCATCATCATTTTATTTTAAGGTTTTCTTAAGTAAGGTTGTTTTCTTACCCTTTGGTCCTCCTCTTTGGTCCACGGCCCTTTGATGAGTTCTGGGTTGAGAACCTTCTGCCACCTGTGCTGACACTGCACATCTGTACGATTCTGGTATGTCAGAGAGTAAGAACATTAGTTATCATTATTACACAATGGGAGGTCATAAATAACATGCGTATAAAGCATAAGACCTAAGACTTGCTAATGCTATTCTAGAAATACCAACAAGACTTTGCCAAAAGAATACACTTTATGCCTGTGTGTGTGTCTTTGTGTACAGGAGGTATGCATTTGTGTGACCATACACACTAGTTTGTGATCTACTTACAGTTAGTAAGCTAGCAATGAGTTTCCAGTCTTCTGATCCATGAACCTCTACAAGCTTCTTCAATTTCTCATCCTGAAAAAAGACAATACATTTACATAGATATTTGTATACCCTCGATATTTAATATATGTCACTGCCTCTAAAATAAGCATCAAAATGAATGTGATTAGACCAGAAAATAAAACAAAAATGACTCCTGAGAAGTGATCTCTTTTTAGAGCAGAATGTGATATTTCATATTGAACTGAGGGTTTTGAATTGTTTAGACAAGACCATGTGTGTGTGTGTACCTCTTCCCGTGTCCAGCGTGTTTTTCCAAGGTGACGTTTCCCCGCCTTTGCCAGTGTTCCGTCATAATCATGTTCATACATCTCAGTCTCCTCCTCATCCTCCTCACTGCTGTAAACACTACACACAGAGCAAGAGACATTTAAAAAAGGTGGAGGTTGCATGAAAAATAATAAGACAATAGATAGGCAAATAATAAGTACCTGCCTATTTTCAAACAACTCCCTAATCATCTCTTTACAGAGTGCATAAAGAACTCAGCCTACATTTTAACTCATCAGGTGTCAACACAGACAGAACCAGTCATTCTTGAAGGTCTGGGTGCAGGCTTCTCGCCAAGACACCCAGAAGGGGAGAAAGAGAGAGAGAAAGAGAGAAGAACAGCAAGTGGGAGGGAAGGAGGGGTATGGATGGATGAACAGGTTCCAATGTTGTTGGTTTCCACAGATACTGGGATTGGCACATACGATCATAATTTCGTGACCCTGGCGTGTTCAGACCTGTAGTGGCATTGTACAGCACACACCATGCACACAGACACTGAGTGACTGGTTAGCCAATCAGAATGTACAACAGGGACAACGTGGAAGCTAGGTAGGGTACTTTGGTGTCATGCAGAGCAACAGGTGAACAGGAACCCCATAGAGGTGTGTGTGTGTGTGTGTGTGTGTGTGTGTGTGTGTGTGTGTGTGTGTGTGTGNAGGATATTTACAGTGGATTATCTTCCTTATTTCTGCCCATTAAACTTGACTTCATGATTAAAAGCCACACAGAGAAATACTCATACAAAAAGGGTATTGTTTTGCAATCACCTTCTGTTTTAAGCATATAATTATAAAATACTAATTTCTGTTAGTTGTATGGCAAAAGCTGATTTAAAAATTTTAACCATTAAATCTCACTCATGCTTTTCAGGGAGATAATAAAATGCTACCAAATAAGAAAGAGATTGAAGAGATATGTGCACAAACAAGCCAACAAACGAGAATGAATACACCAAGCTGAACTCATCTTGAGAATGATGAATCACTTGAATCATGAAACTTTTTTATGCTGATCACTCTTCTTATCTCAATCTGCTGAACAGCTATGAGAAAAGTGAACTTGCTTTGCACGTTTAGCTTATCCGTGAGAATAAACCAATAACCCACACTGAAACAATGGTGGGTTTAACTCTAGAAACCTTACACATGAAACTTCATTACAGTGCATAAAACAACCAGATGCTTTTCAGGGAAAGCTGGTACCAATAAAGTGCACAAAAAGTTGAGCTGGAGTGTTGAGTGAAGGTTCAAGTTGTAACTACTGGTGTATCAAAAACAAGGGAAACACAAAACTGCACCCTCGGAGCGAGACAAGTGCACATAGTGGACGCTGCCAAAGCGCAGTGTCTAAAATAACAGTGAGCTCCCCTCGCTCTCTTAAGATGCTGCGGTATTATTCAGTGTATGCAGCTTTCATAAGGCCGGTTTTAAAATGATATTTATGCCAGTTAGTATGGCTTGCAAAAACACAGTTTGCACGTTAAACAATTGTGAAAATGAAAACCTCTCCATCTGTGTGGTTGTCTATGGTGATTGCTCCCAGGAAAGCCACGCGCAACAAATAAAAAAAACACATTTCCAAAAACCTAATTAAATAAATTTAGTCCGTGAAACTGTTTGTTGCAATTCATTTAAGTGTATACGAGCAATACGACAGAGGTAGATAGATTGCATGGTGCAATGTGCTAGATGAGAACTATTAAAGACTATTTTAAAACCCTTGTCCACGCAACGTCTTGCGCACGGTATGGCACGCGCCTGTCTAATTCCATTAATTTATGCGTGTGTGTGTGCGTGTGTGTGTTTGTGTGTGCGCGCGCGCCCATGTTAATAAAGACTGAGAGAAAGAGCGAGATCTACCCCTTTTCTGTCTCACACTGACAGCAGCGCGAGAAGCGCACATGCCAGATGACCACCACCTGTCATGGGCGCGCGAGCGAGACAACCACACCACACCACTACTCTGTTCCCAAACACACACACACACACACACACACACGCGCGCGCGCGCGCGCGCACGCACACACACAAAAGAGCATAAAAACAGATTCATGAGAAAAAAAACTAAATTCATGTCAATTAGATGCTTCAAGAAACGCTCAGCCTCGTGCAGTATCTAACAGAAAGGATAGTTAGCATAAATGAAAAAAGTGTAAACTAACTACTAATAACATGCAGAATAACTTACAGGAGAAAGAAAATAAAATTAGTAAATTGACGAGAAAGAGGTCTATGTGAGCTTACCTGTTTCTCGGCCGCCGAGCCATGCTAATATGTAGAGAGCGGCTCGCAGGTTGCGCTGAGCACGTACTTTCGCTATCTGTGCTGAGTTTGTTCTACCGGCGAGGAGGCAGGTTGACATTAATTTTAAGTGCAGCACCCTCTATACCAGAGCTCCTCCCTTCGGATCCCGGTAAATTTGGCGCTCCTGGGTTGAGCCTGACTGCGCATGACAGTGTGTACAG
>JANJYP010061626.1:0-13277 GCA_024605115.1 Rastrelliger brachysoma
GTGGACGACCGCTCTACCACCTGAGCCACAGCCGCCCCTGAAATTTCATATATTTGAATTCATATATTTGTGATTTGGCATGTAGAAATCTTACATAATCTCTGAAGAGTGATATTCATACGTGGCACACTGTGATTGTGGTTGTATAACATATAAAATCATTAATGATTTTCTCGATATATCTGATGTTTTACTCTATAAGACCATCCTTCATGGAGTAAAATTCTCTTTTAAGACCCACCCTTAACATCTAAATAAAACACTGGTGCTTGGACTGACACCATATACTGTATGTTATGGCTTTTAACTGTCTACTCCCTGACAGAGTGGCTGGCCTGTCTGGCTCTATGTGACAGTGAACCTCCAGGTTTTAGTGCTGCTGTCGTGAGCATAAATGATGAGTGTGTCTTTGTAAAGAGGCAAATGCACAACAGGCTACTGACCCCAGCACAACCAGCCACCACAACCACATGGTCCTCAAGCCCTATCTCTGCCCTCAGCAGAAATCAGTGATGCACTGACCAGGCACTTTGCCATAGACTCTACATCTTAAAATCCCACTGAAGTGCAAAGTGAACGAAAGTCAGATGCCCTCTCCTTTCAGAATAGACATTGTAAACGTCACTGAATGGGCATGATTTTAGTACTTTTAGAAAGAGTAGAAATAGATCTAAGTGGACAATTTCACTAAGGAGGTATGGTTTGAAATAGGAAGCACAATGGTGTACCTCACTCATATTTATACAGATGTATAAAAACACATTTTTTAAGCAAAGTAAGCCTTCAATGAGGATTTCCACTATTAATCATCAGCAGCAGTCATTTATTAAATGACAGATGACTGAATGATCAATGCCTCATCAGGTGAATAGTAATTCAATCCTTCTGAGCAGTACTGCCTTTACTTACCTGCATAGTAGTGCTACACACTAACTGGTATGGTGTATTACCCTCTTTAATAAACAATATGTTATAAACATTTGTTTACTTATCAGACAAATTAGCATAGCATAACTGGTTCTTTTTTACATGATAATAATCAAAAATGTGGCCTTGAGATTCAAACAAGCAATCCCTTGAAGGTGAGACACTGTTCTCTTACCCCTTTGTAATAAAAAACAAAACAAAACAAAATAAAATACACACACACACACACACACACACACACACACACACACACACACACACACACACACNAACTATTCCCACTTGCATTAATAGCTTCAGGCTCAATGTCATCCTTTTAAAAAAATCAAATAAATTCCCATGAGTGAGAATGACAGTCTACATGCCATTTACAAAACACTTGAACCTGGAGGGCATGCTAGCCTAGATAAGCTTTGCACCCTGTGTTAATTTGATGCCATGGGGACCGCCGGCCAGCTGTGATTGCTCGCTTGTGGCACATCATATTCAATTTCCACTTCAACTGCTAGTTTGATTCCAGGCAAGTCAAGGCTGATGGATCTCCTACCTTCCGAACAGAAGCCCTCACCTCTCCCTCAGGCCAATCCAATTATTACAGGGCCGTAGGACCTGAGTGGATCGACCTTGTGTCAGTAACAGTGCCTTGGTAATACTTTTTCACAACCATCTTGCGCAACGACAAAGGCATGCATTCAAAATGAGTACACAAGTACCTCAGAATGTTTCTTTTAACACATTGCCTCATGCTCACTAATTGAATCACCATTTCAATTGATTACTGTCATTTTGCTCTCTGAAGGTGAGGATGTATCATCATAAAATGTTTAAAGCAGAAGGTAATATTCCATTAAGTCTGATTCCTCTGAAGAACTTGCACTTCATAGATATCACTGGAGTAAAATCACCTTTGCAAAATCCCTTTGAGCAGCTGTGTGTCTAGCTCTACCTTCTGCCTTGAAGGACAGCACTCAAGCTTTCCTTGTTTACACATGCTGCTGCTTTAGAGCAACCTCAGCCACTTCAAACATGACCAACCAATCAATCAAGATATCATAGACCATGAGGAGAGGAGAGGAGAGGAGAGGAGAGGAGAGGAGAGGAGATAACAAATGATTGATCTTTTATTGGTACAGCTATATGAATTATATGTTGTCAAGAATTATCGTGTAGGAAACTTGGAATATGGAAAACAGTTCTGTTGCTGCTCACATGTAATCTGGCAAAAGGTGAAAAGGGGATATTAGTTGTAATATATGTTGTAATAAAACATCAACCTCAACATAAAGACCTTAATATATAGTATCATTTTACACCTGATGTGGGTAAAGTCAATTACTTCATGACAATTTAAGGTCTGTAATATCTTCATTAAAGGAAGTCTGATGAGTATTAAATAACATGGGCATGCTTGCATGAATCTGAGTAGAAATCGACTAGATTGCAATATTCTATTTATAGTATTAATTACAATGTGAGAAATGTGCTGTTGAGCCACTGTGAAATTTCTCTATTTAACAAAGTATAATAATAATGCAGTATAGTGCTGTTCATTCAACCATTCAAACCAATTTCCTCAACACAACAAAATATCATTAATTGTGATTGATGGAGACTTGCAGACATCATTTCACTGTTTTGCTGTACCTGCTACTGTGCAGGAACCGAGCCATTACTCTATGTCACCTTGTATTCTATCTTCCATTTATGAAATGCAATAATGAAGTCCCCATCTTCCATATAACAAACAGCGTTCTGTAGTCAAAGTCTTTACTGTATGGAATGTCTACAAAAATGCACCAAAGAGATGTGGCTTACAATTGCAGAATGTGAACGGCTCACAGAACAGCAGGATGCCATTCTGCCACTGCTGTGTTATTCTGTAACAGTATAAGAACCAAAGTACTCCCTGCACATGCTGACAGATACCCACTACACAGGAAACCAAGACCTGTCATGATTAATAACATGCTTCAAGAACACAAAATATCACCCAGGCAACACCCTTGATTTGAATTTTCCTTTTAAAAAATATCAAAAATTACTCTTTGGTCAAAAAAGATACTCTGTCTCACACACACACACACACACACACACACACACACACACACACGCACGCACGCACACACACACACACACACACTATCGGCAACTCTGCTCAGTACGGTTGCTCTCTTCTCATTATCAATCTTGGCAAGCAAAATGCATTCACATGGCTCAATGGAAGATTCCCAGTTGTCAAGAATGCAGCAGTGTGGAAAAAATACAATTTTGGTTTGGTTTGAGGGAAAAAAATAAAATAAACAAACAAATAAATAAATTAGGCCAAGAGTTTGCAAGAACTACTCAGTATAGTCAGTTTGGCATATGGTAGGTGTGTAATTTCCCCTGCAACACCAATCTCTGTAATCTATCTATATAATATTAATTACAGACATACAGTTCTGACATTAGATCAGTAATAAATGTCCCTCCTGAATGCTGACTGTTATATTTTAACTGATGTTGAAGTGGTGAAATCTGTTGACATTGACATGGTCAATATTAGAAGCATGTATACAAAGACTAAAAGCTGCTGTTGCAAAGCTTCCTATGCAGGCCCAGGCCACGTTGGCTTGGTTTTCAGCAGATTCCTAAATGAACCAACAGGTTGATAGATGATGTGACACATTGGATTCAGCACTGATACCAAGAATCAACACATAATGAACATCCTCCTCCCTTTTCATTACGAGAGGGGTGAGAAAATCAATCATCAATCACTGCTTCACTGTTTTAATTATCTAATGCCCCTGCTACTTCACACAAAGTGATGCACAAATGTTGTGAGGACTGGCTAAATGGCTCCATTCTACAGCCACTTAACTGGTTAAATACGTAATCCCTCCACACTCTCTGACTAATCCCTAGTGGCAATCTGATGCACTCGTGACAAGCTCCACTCACCCATCACGGCCAGAGCTGTGCCTTTGGCTAACTCCCTCTTCAGAGTCTCCAACACTTCCAACCCACTGCCATCTAGATTGCACCTGTTGATAGTGCCATTGGCTGAGCTTATCCAGTACAGCTTGTTGGCAGTGTAGTCTATTGAGAGACCTGAGAGGAAGACAAGTGAAAGGAAACAGCAGAGAGAAAACAGCAGGTTAGCACTTAGCATTATGGCTCACTATGGGGCAGACAAAATGACACAGGCAAAACACTAATCAGAGATATACAGAATAGGTACACAAAAGCACATGGAAATCATAAAATAGCAAAACAAAGACACAGTTAAAGTGTGGCTTTCTCTACCACATTATGCCACATCTATTTCCATCAGAAGGGATGAACCAGTAATATTAACCAGTAAAATAAATGTATCAAGTTAGAAATCTATACCTATATTTAGGGCTGCACTGAAAAACTGCATAACACAAATATCAATAAATTAGATAATTTGGATCAGTGTACCTTACTGCACAACGCTGCAACAGCACATCTAGTAATGATGCGGAACTGCTTTAATATTAATATAGTGTACTGTAGTTTGCATGCAGTTGGTTGGGGGAGGTATTTATGTGTTTATAACAGTTGTTTGTGGGGGATCTCTTTTATAAAAAAACTCCAGCTGGCATGAAAAATGAACAAGAGCAAGTCTGGCAGCTTTTAAATCCATTTCCTGGCTGACATGATGGTTTTTCATACAATACAACTATCAATGGTAGGGACTGAAAGCAATTTCAATTGTGGACCTCTGGACAACTCACTGTCTCCCACCATGTGTTGGATTTATGTCTGGCAGATTCACAGTCACAATGCGTCATTAATTTACTCTTGTCCCCAGGTCTATCCCATAATCATAAATGAAGGTGGTGAAATACGGTGAACCCTGCTATCTGTATTGCTGACAGGCTCAGGAGAATGAAGAGATTCAGTGCAGACAATGCTGTTATTTGTGTGAGAAAGGGGAAGTTTGACCTTGAGCTGTGTGACAACAGTCATTTGAGATGAAGACATGCTGATTGTTTTTTTTTCAAGCTGCTCACTGAAGCATGTGATGAAAGAGTTAATATTCAAAACTTATGACAGCACTATAATTTAAATATTATCCTCATGGAACATGTAGAAAATGTTAAAAGTCACATGTAAGATTACTATGTAAAAATAAGCAGAGCTGCTGGAAGAAGCATCACATCTTTTAACTACAATTTTTCAAATACTGCACTGCACTCATCACAACATTTCAGACCTATGGACTCATCCTACACAAGAGCTGCTTTAAGGATTTTATACTTCTTAATTATTGTCCTCACTTGATTTACATACTTGTTGCCCCCCTTTCTTTCTTTCATTTCATTTAATTAATTTGCCTTGGCTTCAACTTAATGAACAATGTGATTTCAGATTTCAGTCACAGAAGATCTTGATTCGTGCTTTTAGTGAACTGACAAAGAAAAGAAATCTGTTTCTAACACACCGTCTCAGACTTAGCCCACTGTTTCAGGGGAATTACGCAAAAGGTGAGTTAGACATCAAGTCCAGAGAAAACTCCTGAACTGATATTGGCTGAAAAAATTATCTAACTGTAAAAAAAGCCAGAATTGTTAGAGACAGGAGGAGAGTTTGAGCAATGCTGTAGAGTCGTACGGCATCTCAGAGACAACCATCTCAACCTATAAATGAACTTGGATACAAGACGTCATCATATGGGGAAGTGGGTGGGGTGGGGTGAGAGTCCTTGTCAGTGGACGTAGGAGGTTCATTTATTCATTCACAGCCACCAAGTACCCTTACATTGATATATACTTTTCTTACTCATCTATAATAATTCTTCCTGATATAGTAAAAAAAGACAAAAAACCTCCATCTGTAGAGTCAGTTTTAACATTAGAAACAATGAGTTAATGAGAATGTGAAAATGCTTTCTTCTTCGAGGGATACACGTGTCTGCTGTAGGCAGATAGGTTTGTCTTGACTAAGCACACATTTTGATACCTTTACCCAAAGACTCAGGGACATTGCCTGTTGAGATAACATCACCTCAGAGGAGATGGGTGTTCTTTCTGATTCGTGTGGACATTGTTAAAAAAAAAAAAAAAAAATGGAAAAGAAAAAGAAAAAGAAAAAAAAGAGAAAATGCAAACAGAAAGATAAGACATCTGATTCATTTAGTAAAAGTGAGCAAAAGTCAATACGTGTATATACATGGAAATAAATTGATTATGCACAGATTAAGACAAACCAAGATGATTCCAACTTTCATGTGAGCACCTTTATCGGGTTATCTACATCACATTAAGGTTAGAAGACAAGAATTACCTTGAATGAATTTGGAATGAAGTGAACACAAATGCAAAGCAGTGCGTGCAGTGGCACAGTTGTGGATGCTGGAAAATTTAACTGAATTCAATTACCATAAATTCAATCCAGAACCAAACAATATTGACAAATTCTCTATTTTTCTTCACCTTTTTGCAGTGGGATACCACACATCAAGACACTAGCCTGATTATGAAAAAAATCAGTACACTTTAGTTCTATCACACTGTGCATTATTATTAATTGTATGTATGTTGTACAATTGTACAATATAGTACTAAGTTTTTATAAACTGGGTCAAACTCAGAATGCTACCCCGATACTGACCTACAGGTTCCCTCTGATTCTGATGGAGGACCTTGCTGTTGCTCCCATCCATATTGGCCATGTTTATGGTATTGCCATCTGTCCAATAGATTTTCCTGTGGGAGAACGTGTGAAGTAAATAGTTAACAAATCCAATTAGATTGTGTGTGGTTTATAACATAATTAGTAAATGTTGTGTTTTTATCCATTATAAATGAAAATTGAATGTAAGCCAATAGATTTTCTTCCACCTGACAACCTTGTAAAGATTTGAACTAACCTTTGAAATCTGAGAAAACATTTTTACAGCAACAAGCCTTTGATCGGCCTTGCAGTCTGCAGTCAGATTTCTTAATACGATGCATTCAATGTGAGGTACTGATGAAGTGTACAGACTGATGTAATCTACTTACCCCTTGGCGGGATGCACTACAAGGCACCTTGGCTTATCAATGCCATGGATGATGGAGGTCTTCAGGGACCCATCAAAGCGAGCCACATTGATTTGCGACTCGTCATTTTCAGAGCTGAGCCAGTATAAGTTCCTGGAAATCCAGTCCAAAGCCAGGCCACGGCAGTTCACTATGTCTGTCAGAAAGTGCATGAAAAACATGTCACACCTGTGTACTTAAGAGGTAAACCTGCTACATATAGGCTACCATTACCACAAAAGGCAAAAATGGTCTATGAGACTTTCGAGATATATTTTTCTCTTCAGCAACTGAAGTTATTGGGATACAAAGATGTTGCACATTGCTGTCATAACAATAGCAGGGAACAACATTAATTATTATAATCAATTACCATGTAACTCGTTATTAACTGGCTATTAACTGGATAAAGCTGACAATTACTTATGCTTAATATTTATTAACTACTCCCTATCGAAGAAAGAAAGGCCCACAGGGCAGATTCCTTTATTATTCACTGTTGTAGTCAAGTGTTACAAAACAGACACATAATGTGAGACACACACACACACACACACACACACACACACACACACACACACACACGCACACACACACAGCTATGACTTTGTAATTTTGTTATGGATGTCTGGGATTCTCCCACCTGCAGAAATGATGGTCTCTAGCTGGGTGCCATTGATGAAAGCCCGTTTGATTGTTTGGGTTTTGATGTCAGCCCAATAGATTCTCTCCTCCTGTGCATCATAGTCCACAACCGTGACATCATCGATGTCTGGCACAGTTAGCGCCGTCATGACGTTCATGTATGGGTTGTCAATATCTACACCACGGATTTCAGACCGCCTCACATACAGGAGGAACCTTTTCAATGCTGGTGAGATGATAAAGAAATCAAACATTGGAGAAAGAGAACCTTTGCTGACCTTTTTTGTCAGGTGATGAGGATGAACAGCCAGATAAAGCCTATCTCCTACTGATAACATAGTATCCAATATTTTAACTCTGATAACATATGAAGAAAGCATAAAAATGAAGGTGTTGCTTACCAAAGCAGGATTGTTTGTTGGGTGACAGCTTTGTAAGATGCGGACAGGTGCAGGACGCAGTGTGGTTGTAATTGATGAGACACAGATGTGAACAGGGACCACGTCCATCATTCTCTTCACATGGGTTTGAGGCTGATGAGAAAAGAGGAAAGATAAAGACAGGAGAAAGAATAAGACTTGAAGAACTTTTCACAGCATTCAACATAAGAGGCTGAGATGGTAAGCAAAGAGATATGCAAGAATAATTACTGAATGAGAATTGGACTTCACAGCCTTTGCAGGATGACATTTACAGGCCAGACTGATTGTACCACTTAAATAAAATACTTAAATACATAAAAGCACTGCTGAAGACAACTATTATTAAAATGTTGCCGGTGTTGTTGTTGTTCTATAACAGCAACAAAGAGATAAAGCATTAAAGTACTGAATGCTGATTTGAAATTATTTTAATTTATAGCAGAAGAGAGAGAGCATAAATAGGAAAAAAAAACAAAACCTTCTGCCGATGTTTGGGTGTTTGTGCTGGACTCTTGTTGGGATGTGTTTAAAGAGATTTAGAGGATTTAGATATTTACTCTTTCTCAATTCTCAGAAATTAAGATATGCATTATCTAAACTACCGTACTTATGTTTTCCAGCGGACATACACAGCAAGCACAGTTTCATTTTGCTTTGCATAAATTGGATAATTTTTATGAATTTCTTACTCTATTCAGAATAAATCACCTCGGCAAAACTAAAGAAAGTCACCCTCAGTTCAATTATTTCCCCATCATGCTGTAATCACATTTCATGCATCAAACATGTCATTTTTTTCCATCTACTCTGGATGATTTATGTCAAACAAGCTCATTCAAAGTTCATTTCCAGGGCTCACTCAGCAGCACATTGAAGAATCCCGTTGCATCACAAATGTGGCTTATGTTAAGGCAAAAAAAAAAAAAATGTCTCTGTGAGCTGGAAACAGCATCTAGCTGACTCAGTATGTTAATAGGCAGACATTTGGGTGTATATAGCTCTGCTTTCACCTGAATCAGACTTTTGAGGTATGACAGGCAGCAACAACAGAGTCAAGATCTTTGTTTGCTCTAAACTGTCTATGTCTTTGTTACAAGTAAATAAAAATATGAGCACAGCCCTGTGCTAAGGCAGTGGAAATGATTGTTCTGCTCATTTGCAATACTGGAGGTATTGAGGACACTTCAGTTCCCACCCTGAATAATTCAGTCACATTCAGGGAAAGCCCAGTGTGGTGATGATAGCATTGAGTATACGACTGCCTCTTTCCACAGAGAGACGCATATTTTGTTGTTCTTGTTTGTTTCAAAGCCTGTCATATTTGTCATGATGACACTGCAGACACAATTACAGTGTGATTTATCTGCTGGCACACAACTATATGTTCTAAACGACATTACATTGTTTGTGTCCAAATGTGCACATGTAGAGAAAAATGATTTTGACTGCAAAGGGATCTAACTGAATTATCCTTAGCCACACCTCAGAACCTCAAGGCAATAGGAGGAGGGAGGAACTATGACTATCAAGCACATACTATTCCTAAAAAAACAACTTCATAGAGCTAATCTGTGTGGAAAATTGCATGCTATTTTTACACTACTCAATATATTTAACTCAGAAACTGACCTTAACAGCTGAAAAGAGAAATGGGTGGAGTCATTAATGACTATAGGGTATACATAACGGTTGAAAAGAATATTACATAACTGTGTTCCAAGAATGCAGCAAAACTAACATTATTGTGTTAATCCATTAATCACAATATCGAAAAAATGTACTTTCTCTGCTTTGTGCCGTCTACCGTGTAATGGTACAGTGGGCGTGGGTTGTCTTTGTGATGCTCTGGCTATAATCAACCAATTATCTATTATAATTGTGAGGCCCTGGGAATGCCAATCTGCTTGGCAATTTGCAAATGCTTGTTCCCCACTCTTATGTTAAAACACTACTTTGCCTTTCAAATGACACGTTGTGTATTTACAGGCTGTTTATGCCACCAGTGAAACTCCACTGTGGCACCTGCTGAATAGCTACTGAGACCAGCTGCATATTGTTGTTGAGTTTTCCCTTCATCAAATCCCCCCTTTCTTTTTTTTCTCTTGCAGATGTTCAGGGTCTAGTGGAGCAACACATCTCCAGCCCTTAGTTCTGGCTGGAGTGGATAATAGCCACCCTCCCTCTCTAACGCCCAATGAGCTTACGGTCTTCTTTGTAAAAGCAGCTCCATTTTGTAACACTTATCTATGGTGAACAGTCATGAGAATGGAGATACAGGAAGGAAACAAGCAAATTAACTCATGGTACATTGGTAAAGCAGAGGCATCACTGAACAGATGTTAACCCAGTTACCACTACAATAATGCCCTGTAAGGGTGGCAAACGGTGTACTGTATGAAGCTGAGTGATATACATAAATTTGGCAACAGTGATAAGGCAATTGTGATGAAGATCATTTGTCAATCAGGTGGTCTTGGCACACATGGAAAAATTGTTCCATAATCCACAGTTTTATTTTTGAAAGATCTGCTTCACAAATAAATCAAAAATCAATTTACAGGGGAACAAAAAAACAAAATAAAACAATGTGACTTGAAAACAGATTTCATGCCATTCATTTTGAGCTTGGCACACTATCTTGCAAGATACACATAAATTATAAATTGGCTTGCATATGTAGACTTTCTGTCAGACAACACATCAGCTTTGTATCTTTCATAGTCAGAATTTTGGCTTACTTGCCATTTAATAAAATAGATGACCTTAGTGTACTCTGCAGGAAAGTACAAAACCATTTCTTAAAACACCTCCTCTATCATAGCCATTATTTTAAGTTAGCTATTCAAAGTTTAAGTTGGTAACAGATCAAATTATGTTCTATATAGAAACTAAGACAGTTTTTTTTGCTTATGTTATTTATTTCCATGGCTANTAATTATGTTCTATATAGAAATTAAGACAGTTTTTTTTGCTTATGTTATTTATTTCCATGGCTACTCCTATTTCTGTTTACCTTATAATTACTTGGTAACAACCTCTGAAGCAAGCATTTTCCTCTACTGCCATGGGACATCTGTAATACTGATTACATTCTTGCTTATATTTTTTTGGAATTGATTCAAATAAGCTGAAAGTCTACTGTAAAAAGAAGCACTGTTAGTGCCATTTTCTTTCCATATCTGTCTGACTACCAGTGTGTTTTTAACAGTTTTGATCATTCTCAGCCAATTACCACTAAATATATTGCCAAAAAATGCTGCATTACCCTTGAAGTAGACACAACTCTCATGTCACATCTTGCAGCCTACAAAAGTAGCATCTCCCTGTCATCCTGTGAAGGTTTGATGATTTTAACCAAGAAATGAAAACAGTGCTTGATGCTTGTTCCAGTTAAAACCAGGAAAATAACTACAAAAATGATTGTTCCACAGAAACATAGTAAAACTATAGCACTTAAGAGAAACTGTGGAACTACTAAGAATAAAAACAATAGTCACAGATCATAATATATTCACTGAAAAATGTTTCAACAATTTGAATATCGCAGCAAGGATAATTCATAATCCTGGTCAACATCTGTATCATCCAAGACTGCTTTTTAGCAAAATACTGTAAATGATCTGGCNTGCAGCAAGAATAATTCATAATCCTGGTCAACATCTGTATAATCCAAGACTGCTTTTTAGCAAAATACTGTAAATGATCTGGCAAAGCCCACACATGCAGTATTGAGCTTCCAGGTTATAAATATGAAGGGTTTGCTGGTATCTGCCAGCAGAACAAGCACATTGCACTTTTACCTCTATCCTCTGTACAGAGTGATGTCAAGTTGGAACGTTTAAACCTGGCCGCTGTTGAAATTCAGGAAAATAGTAACAGAACTGAGGCACTCCATGTTCCCTTGACCCAATTCCTTCCTTCTTTTTTGAAACTATTTTTAATTCTGTATCTGAAGACACCCTTGCCAAAGTATATCACTCCCTACAGTATGGTGACTGCCCTGCAGGTTTTAAAACTGCTTCAGTAAAATTTATTTTAAGAAAAGGGAACCAGGATAGCAACTTTCACATCTCGCTTTTTTAAGGACAATTTTAAAGAAGCTAGTTTTAAAACTCATACATTTAATCATGTTTTAGAACAGATCACACACTTAATCAGGTTTAGGACACATCATATAATATAGACAGCCAGTAAAATGACTTAATAATAATAGAATAAAACTTGAAAGCAACAAATTTTAGGTTATGGTGCGACTTGACCAGTGTGTTGCCTTTGACTCTGTTGACCACCACATTCTTTTAGAAAGAATAAGTGAGCATGATGCCTGATAACCACTTGTCTATGTAAATAAATACACCTATTTTTACAACCTACTCCACCAGTTGACCGTGTGTTGCATCCCTTTTCCCTAGCCAAGCTGCATTTTATTCTGCTGCTACACTGATGACACTCAGCTCTATATGCTGTGTTTCTTGATGACACTGAGCTGAATGACTTATTTTGTAACTATATTTTAGATATTAAAGCCTGCATGTGACAGATTATTATTAATATAATTAATAATTATTCTGCTGCAGGAGTGCTGTCTACGACCAGCAGGAGAGAACACACAACTCCCTACTCTGGCACTTGTATTCATTAGATGCTCTGATGCTACTTTGTTAACCTGGTGTAGAATATAAGACAAGATTGATTTGTTAATAACACAGTTGGCATAATTACTTCAGGAGCCTTTAAGAGTTCTCTCACCAATCTGAAAAATACAATGAAAACAATTAAATTAAATTAAATGTCCCCCTCCAGGTTTGCCTAACGATGTTTCACGACTGGAACTGACTTGTCATCTTGTCAAGCAAAGAGTTAACTCCAAGCTACAAATTCAGAGTCATCAAAAAACCAATCTGCACATACAGGGCAGCATAAGCCATCAGACAGTCCTTCCAAAATGAGATCTCATCCTCTTCCTCAAAACTCATTTTCACAACCCTATTGTCTAGGGATTTTTCTTATAATTTTATAGTATTCCACCAAAAATCATCTATCTCATGTCAGAAAAAGACATTTTGCTCATTTGATCATGTAAATGAATACATTCCCCACATCTCTCATATAAAATAAAATTGAAATCATGATCAGACAAAGCAAAATAACTTTTTTGCAGAATTTAAACTAGCACATCTGCATTTAACATATCCTTATAAATAAAATCAATAAAACACATTCAATCACATTATATTCAAGGAAAGTATAT
>JANJYP010061634.1:0-34766 GCA_024605115.1 Rastrelliger brachysoma
CCCCCCCCCCCAATACCCACAGACCCTTATACTGACATTGTGTCTGTCCAACAAAGACGTCCCCACAGCCCCCTCATTATAAATACATGTCATTGGATCACAGCTCGTCTGAATCTCTGAGTCTGCTGCGCTCTAAGTGGCCGTGACTGAGCCCTGAATGGGTGGCCAAGGGACAGCTATACCAATAGAGCCAGCAGAGTGTGTGTGTGTGTGTGTGTGTGTGTGTGTGTGTGTGTGTGTGTGTGGACAACCACAGCCCCCAGCCTATGGGAATGAAAGCTTCACAGCAGGACAAGGTCAGAGGTCAGGCTGTCTGTTACATACACACTTATATACATACACACTAGCAGTTTACTGGATATTTTTAATTCTGATAATTAACAGAACATGCAAAAAAAAAAAAATCAAAACAGAAAGATGAAATTGTGACTGAAGCTGTTTTGAGGTGGATTCAGTTGAAGTGTGCTTATATTCAACTGCTGCATGTGTGAAGGAGGTTTGCTTTAAATCTGGGGCAATAAGTTTCCTGCTGCCTCAACAACAAAGCTGTAACGAACTGAATGCTGGCTCACTTAGACGGAGGGAACAAGGTGTGCGTGCATATGAGTATGTGTGCGTGCATGCATGTGTGTTAAAAGAGCTCATCCTATCTCATTTTGCAGGGGAAATGCGAAAGTGTCTCTATCCCTCTGGAACCACAAACCAGGCCACAGTATAATACTCTGATTCCACCTCCTCTGTTGGCCTCTCTCTCTTTTTCACTATTTCTGAGTCAAAACTTGCATTTCTCTGCAGGTGTCACAAAGTTTCCCTTGCTCTACTTTCACCTGAGTTTCAAACCCTCAGAGATATGACCTGGACTCGCCTTGAAATCAGTAATTAATGAATGAACCAATCACAATCAAGTATGTGACAAGTGTTGATGTGTGTGTCTGGGTTGTATGTTTAGATTGTGTACTGTATGCGTGTGTGTGTATCGTGAGCAGATTGTCTGATGCACACTGGGCTAATTAATGCAGCACTGCAGCAATGAGCAGGAGGAAGTGATGGCGGTCGCCCACGGTAATCATCTCTGCTAGCACCTTTGCTTATGTACATGTCTCCTCCCCCTCACAAGATAAGGACCCCGAGTAGAATAGCTGCCTGTGTGCTGCCTGATGGGAAATTATTTCGAAGGACAGGAACCTCCCATGCACTGTATCTCTGGTTTCCATATTTTCTTTCAGCTTATGTCAGATTTAAACACAAGCATCCTTTAAAGATCACGTCTTTCAGAAAATCATCTAGATTAATAGAAAAGTATCTGTCCACTACACATTACAGGTAGTTCATCCTAATCAACTGATTGCTGATAAAAGAATTATTAGAATCAAATCTGATGTTGTCCACCACAATTTAGATATGTTTTTACTGTTGAGTATCATCTCAATTAAAATACTATTATTGACTGAAATCAATATTTTAATTACCAGCCTCTACTGAATCAGTGTTTTCAGTAATCAGACAGAAGAAGAGTAAATTTTTCACTACTGCATGTAATAAGTAAAACTTATTTTGAGTAATTGCTGCAAATACAATTAGTGTGATGTTCATTGTGCAAGATGTAGTTTATATACTGGCAAAACTAAATTTATTGGTGCAGTTATTCTTAAATTAAACATTAAACAGTAAAGCCTTTTTAATCTCCAATGCAGACTAATCTTTTTCGAGTGGTATAGGCTTTACACAAAGTCAGTATAGTGGAGAATTGTCAGAAAGTTTAACTAATTTAACAAAGGAGCATGAGAAGAAGTCTAAAAAACAAAATCTGCTGTTATGTACAGCAGTCCGAGTGTTGTACAGCATATGGTCAATTACTAAAGGTCCAGTCAAAGAGGAATAAAGTGCCTGAGAGAGAAAATACAATGAGCAAAAATTGTGAAATGGAGAATAATGGAAAACATGTGAGGGAAAATGAGAGAATGAGGGACAAAGAGAGAGTGACAGAGATGTGAGTCTCAAAAAAGTGTCAATGCCAGGCTTCCTTTAGGCATGAGTGAGAAACTATGAGGCCTGGTGGTGTGTGAATGGTTGGGGACACTGGACACACACATGTAAACCACAGGCACAAATTCACGTGCACGCATACACACACACACACACACACACGCACACACACACACACACACACACACCCCACTTCGCAGGAGTCCGTGCCAGTGAGACATGTCTATGGGTCTATTGAGGGGTCTGGGAGGGAGCTGTCCTTTTCTGTAGAGCTAATGAAGCCTGCACCCACAAGCATAAAGGAGTGGAGAGAGTTAGCACTGCGCTCCTTCACCCATTCACTCACTTCCTTCCTTTACATGGCTCCTGATGAGGTAATGCTTTCTCTCTTAAAGGGATACCATAAGTAATACACCTTTATGCACGCAGCTCTTTAAGATGACAGGACACATCAAAAATTAATCCTTTGCATGAAGATAATCCTGCTCGCTAAACTGGATACAGTGTGACAGAAGGCACACGCACATATCTTTGACTTGGTATAAATGGTGTTTAAATATGTTTAAAGGAACAGGCCAGTGTTATATATTTGTCTCATTGTTAAGAAATCTCATGAAAGGACCAAAAACCTAACAATGTATTAGTTTGTGTCTTAACACTATATACTATATAATAGTACTCTGTGGCATAGAGGATTGACTATTATTATTTTTTGTGAGTAGAATGAATTTACTTATTTGGTCTTTTTGTGAGATTTCTAAAATAAAGAAATGTCTTAAAATGAAAGAGATTTCAAAGTTTTGGCAAAAACATTAATGAGCTTGATTTGACACAAATCACAGTGGCTAAAGCTATAAATCCGGCATCTGAATAGATGCTCTAAACTAGACCTGACAATTTCCTCCATCATGGAAATGTGGAGTCCTGCTACAAAGCCGCCATCAATCTGTAAAGAAACAAAGACGGGCACCACACTGGACAGCCCAAGACCAACGTGTCACTCAGAGAAGAAATGTCACAGAAAGCAGAGATGTGGGGAGAAAAGGCTTCTAGACAACACAATCACACTTTCAGCAGGGGAGGTCTGACTTTAGGCTGCTTGTCTGCTACTCTGCTGCAAAACACATGATGAAGGAGCTCTTGTCCAAGTCTACACCCAGTCTAGTCCTCTCTGAATGAACAATAGCCCGCACTGCTTATCAAACAGCCAGGCAACTTCATTAGCATCCTACAAGACCCAGACAACAACCCAAGTGCACTACACACACACACACACACACACACACACACACACACACACACACACACACACACACACACACACACACACACACACACACACACACACACANCAACCTCTTGACTGGCCTTGACCCATGAACTCTAGGGTCCTCTTTCACCTGCTACAACAGCTTTAATGCTAGCAAGGCTGTCTCGCCAGCGCCCGACTGTTCTGCATATGTTCTCCCAACATTCCCACGCTCCATGCTCAGACCTCCAGTGCCGGAGACTATCACACGCTCAACTCAGCAGTATTCATACGGCACATTATGGAGATCTGCATTGTGCCTGTGTCTAGCTGTCTGACTTTTTTTTGGACCTCGTGACGGCCACCCCGCCTTCCTGACTTTATTCTTTTTCAGTGGAGATGAGGCTTTTCTTTTCTTCCCCCTCAAACCAATCTGTAAATATTTTACAAATTCTGTGGACATGTACGCACAAAGAAATGCTTTATGGACAATAAATTATTTCCAGTGTTCGTTATTTCACTGTGTTTTGTTTGGAAAGCCACATCTGCATCATCGTGAAAAAAATCTCCCATGTTATTCCACACCTTCCCACTATCCTTTCCTTTCGTCTTTTGCCGCTGAAGGCTGTGTTGTTGATTCTCTTTTCTCCAGCACATCAAGGGTAAACTCATGACTCTGGTCGCCTTCCTCTTCCTGATTCTTTGCCATTTGTCATTGGCTGGAAGCGGCTTCGCATCTCCTCATTGGATGGTGTAATGGACAGAAACAGGGATGCATCCAACATGAGGCTTCAGTATTGTAGGAGTGTTTAAGTGTTATTGTGAGAAATGGGGTAAAGCATGTTCCTGTTCTCCACAGATAATATGACTGTCAGATACAGAGGGGTGCAACACTCGGTGGGTTTTCACTCAATTCACGCGTGAGACCTTGGGAGGCGTGCAAAAGACTGTGACTGAATTTGCCTTGTCACACAGCATATGGACGCCCTCATCGCTTTATGCAAATGGTCGAGATGCAGACACATGTTCACAAATGCAGACAAACTACACCCTCCCCTCCTCCAGTTCCTCATTAATGGTTCCTCCTAAAACCAGACATACCCCCCCCCTCTTCAAATAATAACCTCTTCACCAACACCCCCCACTCTATCTTCCCCTCCTGAGCGACCCCCCACCCCACAGTCTAGACCCTGCAACCCTCTCTCTCGAACCAGACGCCCCAAAATCCTCCCTACTCCCCTCCCCTTCCCTTCTCCTCTTCCCTCCTCCTCCTCTCTCTCCTCTCCTCAGCTCCCACGACCAGCAGACAGAACCCTGTGATTTGCGTGACCGCCATTTTGCTGCCCACAGTAGACCTAACTGTACAGCACAGCAGCTGCCTTGATGGGCGAATGCAAATACGAACACTGCATTGTTACTCAGCTGCACAGACGACTCTCATCTCATGAATTTATGCCGCCAAAAACAAGATCTACTCAATCAAATATGACCACAAAACGACACTCTGCGGAGATGCAGGAACGTGAGATATGCATTTATACAACACATCAATCCTGTGACTTCAAAACAGATCCTGACAATATTATTCTAAGTTATGAGATCAGACATACTGAATATCCTCTATTTTGTTTCTCCAGTTTCAAATATATGAATTCAGTTTTCTATTTTCCTCTAACTGGTCTATTCTTAGGAAACTGTACTCACATGATACTTCAAAGCTACAATCAGTGTTCTTCAGGCAGTAATTTTTGTGATACCGCATGTTTATATGTTTCATGTGCAACCCGTTTCCAGCAAAAATCAGTCACCCCATGATTTGTTCAGTGCCATGGTAACCAGACACCCATGTGCATGAAAATGAGACTATTATGGTGTGTCTGTCTGGAGTTTGTTGGGCCTATGGATCCCTTCTTAATTAGAGCTTGTGTGCATGTCTGAGCTTCTCTGTTTGCTTAATGCTTTCATCTGTGCATTATGTATGTCTGTGTGTGAAAAAAAGAGTATGTGAGTGTGCATGACTGACAGAGCGCTATCTGATTAAAAAAAAGCCTCGGCTTAATCTTTTGTACAGTTTCACATTTGCATACAAGGGAATCATATGAAAACATGAGCACCATATGGCACAGTAAAGCCAGTGGACTCTTGATCTCATAAGCACCGAACACCTACAAAAACATTTCTGTGTTCAAATACACATACCCCAAGAGAAAAACCTAACGGCATCAAGTATGCTTTAAAACAGCACTTCACTCCAGCTTGCTCACTGCTTTGCCGCCTTCACAGGAGCAATTATCAACACATGCCAACAACATGATGGTTGGAAGTTATGCAAATGCAATTAGTCTCGATTTGCATTCGACAACAGCTAATGGATGCACAGATGGCAGACAACAGAGATGCGCCCGCCATCTTTGGCAGGGTGAAAGACTGGCGGCCATTTTGTCTGAAGCTGTGCCCATCTGGACTGAAACAACCACAATGCATTACTGTGACGAAGACAGCAGTTTGGGAGCTCTGTAGTGCACACTGCTGCTGCTCGCTAACACTTTCAGGACCAAGCACCTAGAGGCCATTCAAACACACATAGAGCTCAATGTAAATATGTAGATAATGTAAAGATGTATGATTCAGTATGTTCAGATGGGAGTGACGTCTTCACACACACACACACACACACACACACACACACACACACACACACACACACACACACACACACACACACACACACACACACACACAATCATTGAGTGAGTGGAAAATATGAAGTGCTAAAAGATATACCTACCATGTTACCATTTCCACTAGAATCATGGGAATGACAGAGCAGACAGACGACGTCTGTGATCTTCTGCACTCTGTGCTGTTCAGTCACTTTTTTAAACAGTCTAGAATTGAATAATATGTGTCATGAAGAAAAAAAAAGATATTCATACTGCATGTGCTGGTGTTTTGGGTTTTGAACAGGCACATGTCTATGGTTCACCATAGTAACAGCAAACCAAGAGTGGAGGAGAAAATAAAGATCGCACTGTCTCTTTGTCAAATGTAAAAACTGTTTGGGGAATAAACAACGGATGAGTTGAGGATGGAGAGTGAGTCAAAGGCAGAACTCCCAAACTGGTTTTTAAACAGCCAGAAGCAGAAGGTGGGGAATGTGTCAATCTTATGAAAGAAAAAAAAAATCAAGAGAAAGGAATATCCCTCTCGGCAGTGTTTCAACAGTCAGGTTACTGGGTATTATTTGGGGAGAGATCCCCTTCAGCAGAACCACACACACAGCCAGTGGAGAGCATGACTGAGGTCCAGTCTGAGGAGCTGGAGCTGCAGCTGAGAGGGCCACGCAGGGCCTGTCCTTTGGAGGTCTACAGGCCCTTAGGCCACAGAATAACACAGGAAACCCCACTCAGAGCTGTGCAGGCTCTGTGTTTCATATTGATTTATCCTGCATGCTGGTAGCTCCAGAGGTGCTTCTAGCCTTCAGGGACCTTCTCCATCCTTCCCAGCCCACTCACTAGCACTCCGCTTGGGCTTCACTGGCTGTGCTGGACCCCTGGATGGAGGTACAGGCCACAGGAGGAGAGGAGGAAGATGAGAGCCCATGGCAATGATGATGAGCTGCACCGTGTCTCTGAGTTCAGTCATCTACCAGCCTTCATGCAGCCTTCCAACCACCCACCCTTGTTTCCATCTGAAAAAAGGGAAAACAGAGTGTTTTTCAAAATCTCACCTTTGGCATTCAGTATCCCTCTGCTCAATGCAAATGCAAATGTAAACACTAACACTTTGATTAAAAATATGTGGGAAGAAAACGCCAACTTGCTCTTTTGTAACCTGCCCCAAGGCGCTCGCTGCTATTCAGAAACAAATAAAAATGCTCAGCATACTGTATGAAACACAAGCACATCTGTTGGTATTTTCATGTTTTTCCAGAAATTTAAATAATTTATGTTAAAATGATTACACATAACCTACATAATTAGGAATGCTGTGCAATTTTTCAACCATGCCTTACCAGTGTAAAATAAATTATGAGGATTATAACTATTTCAATATTAATCAAGGTATTTGCACAGATTTCATCACTGCAGTGCATCTTGAAATGTTCTGAAAGCATTCTGAATCCTGTTATCATGCTAATACAATATAGTCCTTTATGTGTCGCTTTGTTCTTTTCTATAAAAAAACAAAAAAAAAAAAAAACGAATCGGAGGGGCCTCCTTCAATAACCATACACCCATTGGCCCGTATTTCTGTCAAAACTAGCAGCATAGACATATTCAGCTCAGTTCGGTCTGGTGGAAAATTATTAAGACAGAGAGTAACGGGTTGAGGGCAGTTATAGGGTGATTTGTTTGTAGATTTGAGTTTGCCGCTATGTGCATGTTTTCAAGATATAATGGGGGAGTGCCCAGTGTAGCCCATAGCTTGGCCTGTGCAGGGGAGTGACGTGGGGTGAGATTGGGTGAGCTGAAGGAAGATTCAGACACAATGCCTCCATTCAGAGAGTTCAGACATGGGTGTTAACTCCCCATTCCTTCACTCACAATAGGGCCCCCCACAAGAGCTGGCGTAGGGGACAATGTTGGTTCAGGGCAGCCCTCCACCCAGCAAGAAAGAAAAAAGCTGCATTATCAAGATGGGAGGAGAGGGAAGGATGAGTGGTGGGGGGTGAGACGGACAGGAGATAGAGGGATATGTTTGTCTATGAGGGAGCAAGGGGAAGAGAGAAAAGCCCTGTGACCCATGGCTTTGGACTTGAGGGACAAAACACAGAGATGTGGACAAATATGTCGCAGACACTGCCTTAAATCATTATACAATTTAGAATAATCTTAAGTACATCTAACAACCGTCAATATCATTATTCTAAAATTTAATAAGATAAATCTTTTTTGCCTGCAGTCTCTTGGCTTGTTTGTTTTTTCAATATTATTTTATTGTCATAATTCAACATAAGGCAGTGGGACAACAGCTGAAAATTGGGACACACATTGATTACTGTGAATACAGCTGCATTAAGGCCTATTTAAGACCATATTAGAGTTATTGTTACAATAGAGAAATATTTTGTGGTATTTAATTTGTCAATGATAACTGGTCCTTGAATACTTGAGGGCAATAAATGACTCAGCTAGGTCCTGCTTCTGATTGGTTAATATGTAGATTATTTTTCCTTAATTTAAATGAAGCTCCCGGAGAAAACATGAGTCTTTGAACGTGTTCGTCAGACTCTCAGTGTTTGATGTGTTTAGTGTAACCAAACAGCATGAGCTCCTGAATAAATTGCTTCTGTGTTTCATTCATTTTTAGTAAATGGCTGAAAGAACTCTGATTATATGATCAGATGCTGTAGCTTATGTGGGCATTTTCAAGAAGTACACAGAGTCACACTAACAGACGGGATGAAAAATATCAAATGGTTTCAAACAATTCTCATAGGAATCTGATGAAAGTTAGAGCTTGGCCAAATGATTCATGTCTTGCAGCAACATGGTGACTTGGCAACTTGTTACAAATCACGGAGACAGTGTATGTGTATTTTCTAGGTTATTTTACTAAATTTACTGAAGACCTGCTTGTAGCAGCCTAAACATTAAGTTGCATAACATAGAACTGCATGTGTCCCTGGTTTGATCTTGGTCTGTGATACTTTTTGCATTTTCTCCAATTTTCTGTCTTAGTATCTCACACTGACACTGACCAATAAAAAGCGAAATGCAAAAAAAAAGTAATCTAAAAAAAATCCTTGTTGCATGTTGTGCTGACTGCGATACACATCTGGGGATGAAGGAGGTGGAATATTAGCAACAGTTTGGATAATCAGATACAACTTTTCCTCCTGAAGGTGAAGTATTATTTGAAATAAAATACCAAAATACATGTCTACCGTTGTACGCTTCAAAGGTAATACTGAAATGCAGAGCCAGGCTGTGAATTTGATATACAGTGTGTGCATGAAATGACAGATTGGGGAGTTTATCTGCAGACTTTAATGGCATGATGTTTGCAGCAGTGAGCAGGAATCACATCCTCCAATAACTTTGGCATTTTAAAAACATCTTACGCATACCTCCAAAGACCGTATAACAAGCACTTGCTTGTTCATGGTTGCTTGTTATATACTCTGTGGTCGTAAAGAAACACTTTTTTGTGTGACGATTTGCGTTAACAAGCCATTGGTTATGTAAGTGTGCAATCTTTTATTTTACCTTCCTTTTCAGGTAAAATCTCCTCTCTGGCAAAACAAAAGAGGTGCTTAAAATGTATAAAGGAAGCTATGGACTGTGTTTGAGGTCTGGGCACGAGGCTGTATAGGTGTCATGGGGGGTAGCTGGAAAATGTTTATGGAGATCCTGTGTCTCTCTGGGAGCCTAATAGAATCCTGTGGCTGGAGTGAGAGCTCATTGTGCCGGTGTAAAGGATTACACTGGTAAACTGGTAAAACAGGGGAAAGAGCCCAAACACTCTCTACCTCCTAGGGAGAGGCAACGAACCATCACACAAAGAGAGGGGAGAGTATACTGCAAGCTGACTCATTTCATCAATGGGAAAAAGAGACAGAAAGAAAGTAGCGGAGGAGACAGAGGAAATAGATTGCGAGTTCATATACATGCATGTGCACGGACATCTCCTGGAAATGGAGTGAAAGATAGAAAAAGAAGATGCAATGAGAGGAGGGAGAGGGGGCTACGTGGACGACAATTTCACTAGTGGAGGGTAATATGGGCAAATGATGTCTATCTTGCTTGTCTGTCTGCATCCTGAGTGACAGTTTACAATCTCTGAGGCAGCAGGCAGACCCAGCAGGTTGGCTCTTTGCCTCCATACAATCCCTCATTTCCCAACCAATTTTTTTTTCTCTCCATCTACCCTCCACCTCCGGCTGTCATCTGTTTCCAGCCATCTCTAATCTACCTCGTTTCTCTACCACAACCAACCTCTCTACAACTCTGCATTTTGTAAACTCTTTAAAATCTCTCACAATTGATTACCAATTATTATAACATCATTTTTTGTTCCTAATTGACTGAGTGATCATTTCTAACAAGCCTTTCTACTTGTAAGTGAGCTCACATTCTTAATAAAAACTGTTAGTGGAGTTTCCGAAAGTGTCTTAGAGCTACAATCACTCTCTCTTGTGGCACATGAACTTTTAACTAATGTCCCCTTAACCACTTTAATTTCTTACTCCAGTGTACCTTCTTGCTCGACAGGCTCTTTGGACTGAATCTACACAGTTTGTTGGAATCGCTACAAATTTCTGAGGCGAGGAGACATCGCCCCGGAGTCTGATGAGTGCAGTCACCCTTGCACATTTCCCATAGTTTTCACAAACAAGATGCAAGTAAAGCATTATTCTTCTCTCATCTGCTGTTCAAATGGAAACCACACTGAGCATAATGCATCATCTGCATTCTGCAACTTGCCATGGTGAAAGACTCCTCTCTCCTCCTTTGCTCTCTTCATCTCTGTTCCTTCAAAGGCTGCCGAGGGTGTATTCAAACAGCAGGATACACACTCAGCTAACAAACCTCATTAAGGGCCCATACACACTTTCTCAATGCTAACACTAGCTGTCACACATCCCCTCTCAATGCAGACACTGGTGGCCACACTGATGCAACAAAGCATCTTTACAGAGCTAATTAGAAGGGTCCCCCTCTCTATTTGAAACTCATCTGAATAGGAGGGACGATGATAACGAGGAGGGGAGAAAGAGATAGAGAAGGAGGGACAGGCAGGAGAAAGGAGGGAGTTTGGAGAAGAGAGAGCGAGAACGAGAGGAGGCTTGCTAATATGCTCAAAGAGATAGCAGGCGTGTCTTTCATAGTGTGGAATTAAAGCAAGGAGCTCGAGCAGGCAGGGGGAACTGAATTACAGTGACACCGCTCTGTGCAGCTCTGATGTAGCTATGGTGGGCAGCGGGGAGGGAACTGAGTGCTGCACCGTTTTGATTGGTGTGCTAGTATCTGGAGAGAGATAGAGGGAATGGGTGTGACACTAGCTTTATGTGGAAGGCGGTAAAAGAGCAGCTGCATGACATGGATGACATTTGTAAAAGCTTCTTGAGAAGCTAAATCAGCTCTTAAATGTGAAAGTGATTAAAGAAACTGGAACTAGAAAAACCCAAAATATGAAATTAATAAAACTCAGTTGAGCGCCGATCTTTCAGTGAATAAATGTGTTTTTGCTTTTCTTTTCAAGCTTATTATCTTTGTGAAGTGAATAAAAGGAAGTGATGATCAGTATTCCCCGTCTTTAAATGTGTCGGTTGTCTTTCAGCTCTTGGCGCTCCATTTTAAAGAAAGACAGAAGGTCACACTAAGAGTTCAGCCGCAAAACATTCCTCTATAGTCCGCTATTCCTCCAACCCTCCTCCATTTCATGTTTAAATTTTTCTTTTGTCTGTCCCTGAAGCAAGCTGTGTGTGTGTGTGTGTGTGTGTGTGTGTGTGTGTGTGTGTGTGTGTGTGTGTGTGTGTGCGTGCGTGTGTGTGCACGTATACAATGCCAAGTTGACAGTTGAGGTCTCAGATCAAGCACAAGGCCAAGTTTATCTTCACAGACTGAGTTGATGGACACATCAGCAATTGTAAAAGTAAAAATAAAAACTTTCAGACTATTTTGCAAAAAAAAAAAATTATTTCATTACTGCATCAAAAACACACTGATAGTATAACTCTGAAACGTTGCTCGCTTTTGAAGATTATTCTTTTTAAATGTAACAAGAAGAAAATACAGTACATAAACAAAATGGAAAAGAAAAAAACCTGAATCCTATCTCTTTTCAGTCCACAGCAGAATTTTAAGTTCAAGTTGAAGTTATGACCTAATTGTTGTCCCATCAAGCCCAGTGGCCCCTGATGAGAGTGCAAAGCATTCTGGGAGAATAGCAGGTGTCCCCATGTCACAGAGCTTCCCAGACAGCTTGTTAATTTGCACAACTTTTACACACACATTTCCCCCTCTATGTGTATGTGCATGCGTGTGTATGTATGTGTGTATATATTAGCGATGGGACTTGACCCTAGCGAGCTGCAGCAGTGTTTCGCGTCTTGCTGGGCGTGGGAAAAAGACGGGACCCTTTTTCACAGCTGCCTCGGCCTCGGCCTGGGCTGTTGGGGGCCCCTGTATTCCCTCCCCACCTTCCCCACACACACCCTCAGTCCCCCTTGTCCGACCCCCCTCCTCCTCCCCCTATCCCATTCAGGCTCCGGCCTACTGGCTTTCAAAAGCAGGACCCCCTTCCAAACCCTCCATAAATACATCTCATTATTCAAGCCCTAGTTTGCATAGGGATTCCAAAGAGATCTTCACTCTGCTCATGAGGCCTGAAGCCCCTCAGCCTTTTGGACCGCACAAGTGCAAATTTCGACTTAGTAATCTCCCTGTGTTAATATTTGTTTTAAAACAATGTGTGCACGCTTGCAAAAGTATTTTAGTAGCATTGCAACTGTTTTGAATTTTCAATTTTGATGCATCTCCTTCAAATTTTCCCTTTTTTCTAGAAATGTGGAAAAAAACTAAAGAAACCAAAACAAGTGAAAAGAGAGTTTAGCACGACCATTAGCAAATGCTTTGGTAGTCTGTGTTCCATCTGCCACCGTCTATTGTACAGTACCCCTCTCTCTCTCTCTCTCTCTCTCTCTCTCTCTCTCTCTCTCTCTCTCNACACACACACACACACACACACACACACACACACACACACACCCAGCACCCCCACCCCACCCCCAATTCGCTGCAATGCATTACTGCAGAGATTTATCTCCTATCAGCCTGTATAATACTGAGGTTATAATTTACATCCACTTTAGAAAACAGCAGCACAGACCAGTCCTTGCATATGCTAATATAAAGCTTGGGAAAATCTGGGCAACTCAAAGAACTCCATACTAAATTTGAATAACTGAGCTTTCTATTGAGCTTCAAGGTTGTGGAACCATGAAGATTTGACCTTGCTAACAATATGTACTTATTGTTTAATTCCTAATGCTGAACTATTTTAGGGGGAACTGAAGAGAACATAGTGACAACCTTAAAGCTTAGAATATTTCTGTTTCAATCTTGTTGAAAAAAAAATAAAGAGTAGGGTTTTTTCAATCTTTTGAGGCATTAAAATTTAAAAAAAAAAATTTCAATGTTAAAACCACAAAATATCTCATATGTTTCTTATATCTTACAACGGGCTTTTCTTGTGATTTACAGTACATTCAAGTGTTTTGACTAAATGCTGCCACTGCTGAATTATACATGTGCTATACCTTTATGCAAATCAACACGTTGCTTGTAATAATCAGGAGTCTTTGGACAACAAGAGGGTGGCTCATCAAGGCATTAGGGGTGAAAACGACAGCGCCACCCAAACACTCTTTCCACATGAGCAGCTCCAAACCTTTGGTGGAGCCCTACGCCTGCGCTCTCCTAACGGGATAAAGAACCGCAGCAAAGATTACACGGCCACCTCCCCTGCACCTACCACACACTCTACCTGACAAATAGGATCATAGTGTTTAAAGGGATAAAACGCTGACTGTATGAGAATGAAAAGAGAGAGGTGTGTGTGTGTGTGTGGGGGGGGGGGTTGACATACAATGTAAAAAATGTTAATACTTCAAAGGAGAAGCGAATGATGGAATTCAACATGGAAGTCTTACTTCACTCGCTCAAATCACTGTGTGGCTGTAGGCTACAGTCTATTGCTGCTGTATGTATACATGAATGATACAAAATGGGCATTAACACTTTGTGTAACTAAAAATGACAGTAAATGTCTCTCTGAATGCCCATTTTTCATTTGAATAAAACAGTGAGGATTACAGCAGTTGAAAAAAAAAATATTTTTGAGCAAAAAACATAAAATCCTCAACATACCTGTTTTTCTTTCTGTCTTTTTTTACACTCACATGTACACAACAAACTTCATCCGCACAGCTCTACACTAGAGGAGCAAAAACTATCTGGATCAACTATCTGACCTGAACATGTCTCCTAACTCTGCAGACTTGTTGATATACCCAAAATGTATGAGGAAGACTATGTGAAACTGCTTGTGTGTGCACTTTGCAGCATTATGGGTTCAATCCAAATGACCATGTGAACCACATTTGTGCATGCATGTGTAGTTGTTTTAAATATTCACCTGCAGGCTGACTGCAGCTCCTCATCTTGTCTGGTGGCTTGTTGTACGTTGATGCAAACTTCAGGGCAGCTGTTGTTGGCATTCTCCTTTTAAGACAAAAGAAAAGTGTATTTAAAATAAGCTGTAGCTCTAAGCTTTAATAACACATCATATTCCAGAAATAAATAAGTGGTTTGCAGGGCTGTGGGGGGAAATAAATGTAGCTCTTTTGACCTTGAAGCTTAACAGGTATCTGCTAAACTTGTTAGACTGTCTTCATTAGTGGTGTTTTTTCACTATGCATTTGTCATTATTGTTGCTTCTTTGCTATTTTTTTTTGCATGTAGGGTATGTTTTTCTTGACAAAAGTGTTTTCATAAAAAAAAAAAAGTAAAATGTCATGAAAAAGCCGCACTTAATGCTATTAGTGATAAACTACTCCACAAAGTGATGGTATGAAGCATGTTTCTGGATCAGCAGCATCCCAGTTGCTAAGCTACTATGGTACAGGACTGTACAAGAAATATATTGTATACAAAATAAATATTCAGTGTAAATTCTACAAAATGTACCAGTGTAATATGTGAAATAGAAGAGAAATATAAAGATTACTTGATAAAAAATAATATTTTAATCCCTGATTTTCTTTGCATCACTCCAAGATGGAGGCTGTGGAGGTCAAATCATACTGACTCAAACTGTACAACGGCTCTCATATGCAGATGCCAACAACACACAAACACACACGCTTACACAGTCACACACCATCTGAGCTCTTGTTTAACAGCGCACATCAAATATTGTCAGTCATGGTCTAAATAGAGCATGCTGGGACTTCAGGGATATTCAGTCATCTCTGAGGCTTGCTGATTCTGCTCTAAGAATAGATCAAACTCTGAGCCATTGTCCTATTTTGTTCTTATCTAGCAGGCGAGCGCAAAAATAATCCACCCAGCAAAAACACAAATTTGAACATATCTGCCATGTCTAACAGGATTCAGCTCCAATGATGAAAGCATGTTCGAAACAGGCTGAAGATGGTTGTGTCTCTTTCGCTCTAGATGATGCAATGTGCTTCTGAATTTGATGTGTTGTGCCCTGCAGGTTCTGGTTGGGTAAAAAAGAGCCAAACTACCCACACTGCGTGATACTCAACACTTTCTGTGCTGTTAAAGGCACCCAGTCGTCCAGCCTCACACTCTCTGACTGTGCTCTGCTGTGGCTTCGTCTTGCACCAAGTGATGTACACCTGCATCCAATTATACATAACACTTATGTCAAGTTAATTACAGCCAGGGGACGTGACTTAGCTAACACCACCCATAAAGGAACTGCACCCAGAGTATCAGAGGAGTCAGGGAGTCTGCACCTCCACTGGGTGCAGCTCTGCAGGATAAATTCGTGCAGTGTAATTATTGGCAATGATGAAGGCTACACCAACTTCTAGGCCTACAAAAAAATCGCCATAATCAACATGTGAGATCTGATGCTGCTCCTGATGCTGCCAACACTGTCACGTGAGTCTCGGATCGCCCAATCGCATGAGTCCTTTAACTATTTCTGTCTCCCCCCTCAAGATATTACTGTTATAACACCCACACAGTTATGACAACTACACAACAGCATGCAGTTTTGGGGGTTTTATTGGTATATTTTTAACACACATTTATCCCTTGTGTCGTAAAGTTGAACAGATAACCGATTTATTGATTCTCAATAGGCCCCAACGTCACCGCGATGCCCCAAGCAGCAACATTCACGCCTTCACAAACACGCAGGTGGCTCCTCTGATGGTGCCCACACCTCTCCGGTGTGTATAGCTAAAATCATGCCGGGGTTGTTTTCTGGATCAGCGGATCCCCCCCTCCCCACCACCACTACCACCACCACTCTTCTTCATCGGCGGTGGCGTTCAGCCTCTCTCAGCATCCGTCCCTCTTGGTTCCTCCTGCTGCCCGCGCCGGCATCATCATCTCCTCCACGCCGAGAGGACCCCCCTCGGTCTCCGAAGTGTTCGGCGTCAGTTCGTACTTTCGGTTCTCTAGCTTTATGAAATTAAAACTCATACAGCTAGATAACCAAAGACACAAACTAACCCATCGTCCTCTTAAAGGGGCAGCCTCCCCGGGAGAGAAGAGAGAGAGATAGAGAGATAGAGAGTCTGTTCACATTGCACAGAGCCCCCTTCTCTCATGCACACACAGAAAAAGTGAGATAGAAAAAGATGGAGCAGCAACCAAACTACTCAGGAAGGATGAGAGTGATATGTTTATCACTATGTTTTCTAGTAATAGTTAAAGCACAAATCTCTCTCTCTCTCTCTCTCTCTCTCTCTCTCTCTCTCTCTCTCTCTCTCTCTCTCACACACACACACACACACACACACACACACACACACACACACACACACACACACACACACACACACACACACACACACACACACAATCCAGCAGCTCCGTAATTGGCACAATCTAACCCCGTGCAATTCAACTTTTTCTTTTATTGGCACCAGCTTAAACAAAGCAGTAGGCTTACTGCAGAAGTACAAACTATCATCATTACTACAGGCAAGTGTGTATGTAATTACACAGGTACATCACAGATACACAGATACATCCCTGTCTGTCAAAACCACTGAATCTGTAAGAGGCACGATTGGTTTTTTTTCAAAATTGGGGACTTGTGTTGCAAAATTTGAGCAGTTATTCTGCAGCACCAGGCCTAAATCACAAGCTAAGTTTCCAATAAGCAGCATTCAGTATTACCGTAGTTAAATTGCTGGGAAACACAGGACTACACGTCAGCAATCAATGTGACGACCGTGCAACAGCAGGCTATAAAATATACAACAATCCCTATAAGTATTTTTTTTTACAGTTTACTCAGTCATCATCACATAAAGCCAGCATCCCACTTACTTGCACATCAGGCTAACTCCACTCCTCTAAAGTCAATATCGTCCAACAATCTCAATTCCGTCTCGATTTGCTTTCAGTCTGTTCGCGATGGGTAAAAACAGTATAAAAGTATCGTAGTGTTTAGGCTACAAACTGTCCTGTGTCTCTGCTCACTTGCACAGGAACAACGCGGTGTCCTCTCCTTAACACACGCGAGCAGCGACTGACAAGTGCAGAGAGTCCACACGGTGAGCAGAGGATAAACTCCGCCTCAGAGAGAGAGAGAGAGGGAGGGAGGGGGAGAGAGAAAGAGAGAGAGCCACCGCGGGAGAGAGAGAGAGAGAGAGAGAGAGAGAGAGAGAGAGAGAGAGAGAGAGAGAGAGAGAGAGAGAGAGAGAGAGAGAGAGAGAGAGAGAGAGAGAGAGAGAGGCGCGGTGATCTGAAATCATTAAAGCCAATTTAAAAATTGAATACAGGTGTGTGTTAATCAGAAGTTTATTCCTCCAATTATCCTCATCAGTCAGGCTCCGCGTAAAATATCTTGAAAATTAAATTGAGTCCGGATGGAGATGAGTCTGACCTGCTATTCTGAGAGTCTACTTTTTTTTTTTTTAATTGAGTAGGTATTTTGTAACTTCACTTAATTAAATATGTGAATTTAAAAAGCTCATCTCTATTGGGCTATTTTACTGTCACATTTACACATTTGCTTTACTCCAAAACGGAGCACACGCTTCATTAAAAATCCTCTTGATTCACAGCAATACACTGCAAAGTTGTGAGATTGACTTGGAGCAACATGTAAATCTCCATGTAACCTCTATCAATCAGAGCTGAGACATTAGTGAAATAATAATAATAATCTCTCTTAAAGCATATGGTTCAAACTTTGATGTTTTTGAGCATGAACACACATAATTAATACATTTCAAAATATTTTAAAAAAAAAACCCAGTCAACTCTCTTCTGCTGTGAATATAGGCCTACAGTGTTTTAAAATGTTCAACGTGTAATTAACTGCATTTTAAGGGGACTACAAATATCGAAATGAGGTCAATAACCTGACCTATATTCACTTTATTCTTCATTTGACCTATTTATGGCGGCTACTGATTATTGTACATGATTATTACATTATTCTTACCACATGTTGTCCATACTTGTATCAATAGTGACCTTCTTAGAGGATTAAGCAACAAGCTACTGTAATCAATACCTTCTCCAGGATCCGTACGGGGGCAGAAATTGAGTTGATTTCTTTTTTATTATAAACTAAACTAAAAGTGGCTGTGCAGGTACCGAGCAGAGAAATCCGAGTTTCTGTCCTTGGTGCAGAAAAGGCCCACGCCTATAACCAAATCCTGATAGCATATTCAGGTTATATGCAGCCTTATCGAGAGTGATATTATGATATGGGCGATATCAAGGCTGAGGAGATGAGATAGTGAGCGTGATAACTATCACACCCTTTGATAAAAAAAGAAGCCGGTGGCAGACACGAGACCCAAGCAGCAACTTACAATATCTCTCAAAGTTTGAAAGGATATTTAAAAAGGGTGGTGGAATATCTCTCTCTCTCTCTCTCTCTCTCTCTCTCTCTCTCTCTCNTCTCCCTCTCTCTCTGTGTATGCAGGTAAACCAATAAAAAAAAGAGAAGAAAGGAGCTGCAGTCCTGGTTTCCAAACGAAGCTTGCATCAGATAGCAGTAACATATCTGATTATTGCGCATGGGCAATCTGTTAGTATCAGGGAGGTGCAGCTCTTCTGTCACGCTGCAGCACAGGTCCGGCTCTACTGTATGAATCCTTGCTCTACTCTGCATCATTTATAAGTAGATCTAATCAGTTGTGGCCTCTGCTGCATGTCACCCTGTAATTGAACTTACACCTGCACTCAGCGCTACTGCCAAGGTTTAAGAAACAAGAGGGAGGCCTGCACAATTTAAAAATGTCATTATGTGCCACATTAGCATGAAAGCAGCGTTCATTTTCATTGGGTGCACCGTCCTCATTGATGCTGAGCATGCGCAAGCGAGGTGTTAGAGGACACGTGCACCCCTACATTGTATTTGTTTGGTTTTTTTTGTTTTATTTTTTAATACAGCTTTTCACGTCACTTAATAAGCTTTTATTGCATTTATAGATTCAGTAAATGTATCCTTAGGGTGTCATGCATATTTATTGCTGTGACTGAAAATGTTAAAATACCTTAAAAAACATGTTAAAACATAGAAAGGACTTTAATGTTGCAACAGGAAAATGCTAAATATTTTTATGCACAAGAGCAGCCCCACCACTAAATATCTTTTAAGTTGTGACGAGTATTAAAATTCAATTATATACGACTGTGACTATGTATAAAAATGTAACACAAAAGTAATATTGATACCTGAAGATAAACTGCATTCAGTCAAATACACTACCTATTTTTCGAGCGTTTATAAATCTTTTAAACGGTGTGTGTGTGTGTGTGTGTGTGTGTGTGTGTGTGTGTGTGTGTGTGTGTGTGTGTGTGTGTGTGTGTGTGTGNAAAGAAAAAGAAAGAAGTCAACATCAAGTTCAACAACGTGTCGGAGAGAAATTTACATGACAATCAGGTCTGGGATCCTCGAGGTCCCCCCACCCCGCATAACAGAGTCTGGCGTCAGCCCCGCTACACTTTCCCAGGCTCACAACAATATCTCCCCGCTGAACTCTGCACTGCGCTGCCTGGGGCCTCCTCCTCCTCCTCCTCCTGCTACACCTCCTCTTTCTGTACTGCTAGCTACATACTTCTTACAGGAGCACATGGCAGCGAAGATCCTCATTAAATATTCTGGAGTTTAAACCTAACGCAGACTCATTAACAGTCCTCTCTGCATCATGAACAATTATGCAAAACTTTGTTAGGATTTCTGTGATTACTTCAAGCGTGTCTGTGCTGCTTAAAAGGCCTTTCTGCGCTTTATACTATTTTTAATATGTGCTATAGTATTACTATGATATCCCTATAATATGTTAGGTATAGTTCGTTCGTGCTGCTCTAATATTGCCAAAATATATGAGCAAATACTAAAATAACAAAAAAAAAATATTGGAAAGATGATCAGGTTTTGGACTTTACAGAAATTGTTACACTGCATGTATTCTCCGTAGCAACACAAACAATAATGTATCATTTTTATAATTCAAATAAAATATTTTTTCAAATAGGATATTGTAAAAATTCATAAATTTGCACAATGTTTCACCTGCATTAGTCTCAAGAAAGTTATAAATGACGAGGTCAATCCTCACATATTAAAAAGAAAACATATTTTAGTGCTTGTATAAATTGTCCAAGAAATCCCCTGTTCTCATTACTGCTCCAAACATGCAACACACACACACACACACACACACACACACACACTATCACGCGTGTTAGAGACGAACCGCAACGCCTTGTTTCAAATGTTATAAATCTTCTTTAAAATCATAAATTGATGCTGTTTTAACAAATAAATGCTCGCCATATTTGTGAAGAAAAATCCTCTCTTACCGGATAAAGCGGGTCAGACGGGAGTGTGAGAGCTGCGGCTGCAGATAGCTAGGGAGTGAGGCGAGGGGAGGGAGGATGATGAGGAGGAGAAGGAGGAGGAGGAGGAAGAGGAGGGAATACAGCCGGCTCGGGGCCTATCAAATTTGTCAAACAGGCCCTATAATATTATAGGGGGAATAAAGTGGAATAAACACCCTGAAAGTAGGTTGATGCCGTTTTAGTGTGCTTGTTTGCAGTCCTGCGTCACTGATTAGACTCAAATGTGTCAATAAGTGAAGTGGGTGATAATCTACAGGTCTCCGTTATTAAGAAAGAACTATCGTATTTTAATCACTTTTCCCAAAATTTAAATATTCAGAGTCCATAGAAAAACGACAATAATGTAGGCTACAATAGGATTTATTGATTTAAATTTATATATCCTATATCATAAAAGGAAACCCCACTCTGGAGGCTGATGGTTTATCCTCCAGTATCCAGGCTGGGTCTTTTTAGTCAAGCTTCTTATTCGTGTATCTGCACATCAATACAGTCACAGTGTGTAGGGGAAACAATTGAGATGGAGAAACAAAGTAATAGCTATAACCTTCTGCTGTTGCCTTATTTCAGTGTTATATGCAGGATACAAAGACAATCCTACAATAAAAAATACAAAAGTTACCTGCAGGCACTCAGCTGCTTTACAGTGATGTGCAGGTGTTTACAACCTGTTTATGATCGACCTGTGACTTACAAGCCTGTTTTTTTCACGCTGCAATAATAATAATAATACAGCTCCTTCTCGGTTGATCACCAACAAACAACACGTGGTTGTTTCAGCAGCACGAGAGAAATGAAATGAAGGATCTGGATGTTAAAACCAAAACGAGACAAGCTTCAGGCTCATGACTGATTTTGAATATGTGGCAACAGGAGAAACAGGATTAAAAAAAATAGCATGTGCTAAAGGACGAAACAGCGACACTCTTTGGTGAGAAGGAACTGGACCACCCCGTCAGGACTGTACTGTATAACAGGTACATTCACGATATAATTTAGTTTTAATTGTTGCAGATATAGACCTTTTTAAACATGCATTTGCATTATTTGCCTGCCACACTACTGTTTTATGTTTACATAGAAAAATATATTTTTTAAAGCACATAAAAAAAGGAAAGTGAGCAAAACTTATTCTGCAGTCTTAACTCTGCAATCAAAACTCAAATGTACAACTGATCACCTTCATAAAATTCACATTTTATTCAAAGATTAATAGTTTAAACCACGTTGAAAACACTGACACAGAAGTGAAATGTCACAATAAACCAGATTAATATTAACCTAGTTGTAAGAAATTGTTCTATTAATAATATTGTTTGTTAAGTTATACATAAAGAAACATGAAAACACTGTAGTTCAGTAATTTGGTTTTTATAACACACGTTAACCTGTTGCATAGCAACGAGCTGAAAGGCCCAAATGACTGAAACGCAGTTGCACTGCATGTAAAACCTACATGTAAAACCTACATGTAAAACTTTATTATTATTATCATTATTATTTCATATCATGAACATGCAGCCCTGGTAAAAACCAGTTTGTAGATGTAATGATGTTTCATTCACATAACTTTAATGTTATACATATATAATCTTCATATTCTCCTTTAATGCTAAATAATGTGTTGATATGAGATGACATGAACTTATTCACGATAACCTAATAAAAGAGAGATTACTTTAGTTTCCTTCCACAGCCTTTGTGAGGCGAAGATATGATTATTTAAGATTCACTGTGTTATTTATCTTGTTTCTAAGAAAAAAGAGTTTGATTTCATTGTAAAATGATGGGCAAAGTATTTCAATAATTACTGTTAAATTTGTGAGAGAATAAAAATGTTCTCAGCTAACTAAACCCATTAAAATAGTTAGCTATAAAACATTAAAGTCATTCAGCTCAGTGGACCTTTAGTAAATGGTTGCATTTATTTGTTTTATACACATAATATGTTTGAATTAAATGAAACATTTAGTGCATTAATTATATATATTTAATTTATTATGATGTCTGAAAATGATTATTTTGATGTTAAGCAGGAACTCATATGTTTTTGACAGACATTTGTTCAGATGTATTTAACTTTTTGACCCCACAGACACTTTGTCCATTATCCATCTATAGATACAGAACCAGACAAGTTCTGCACACTATATAATAATAACACATTTCATTTAGTGAACACTGATGAGAGATGAGTGAAAGAATATCTGATGGTTTTTTTAAACTGAATACTTTTGCATGTTCATTTAGGAAACCTTTTATATCTAAGTTTTCAGCATATTTTTTAGCAAAAGTTGTTTGTTGAAATAATTATGAAGTAAAAAATCTAGGCTACTGTCTGAGTGTTTGGAATTATTGTAACTCTGTCACAAAATGAAATAGATTGCATATAAAAATGTAGTTATTCTATTTTTCAACTTAGTATGATGTGAATATGATTGCTGTTTTAAAATAATATTGTGAATTGTATGGTATGATCTTGAATTGAGTGTTTGATGAATATTTGTTAATGAATGTTTAAACCCCATTTTTAGGTTTCCTTTGCTAACCTATATTAATGAATTTGTAGTTTTCTTTCTGTGTCTACCTGAAGATTTCTTAGCAATATTCACTAAAAATAATAAGTGTCAGAAATATAGAAATGCTTCACTTCTTTGGGTTTTCATAGGCAGAGTCTCTCCTATGACCTACATGTTGAATTGGGGTTAATGTTTCATGTTGAAGCTCACAGGCCTCACATGTGAATTGACTGAAGTCAAAATGAAGACATAGCATCAGGCTCAAGTCTGGCCTGCAGGAGAAACATATAGATGTGAAGTTGTCTAATGAACATATTTTATCAATCCATTTCATTATTATAAGCAGTATTATAATATTTCCAATTATTTAATATAATTATTGTCTACATATTTATACAATTCACAGAGTTACAGCAGTAAATATAGGCCTAGTTAACTTAAAAATGCCATGTAACCATAACAGTGTCATTTCTGATTCAACAAAATCTTACTGTTGTATTTTTTAAAAGTTAAAAACATGGATTTCAATAAAAGATTAATAACTGTTTAATAAAGGATTGTAAATATAGGATACATTATACTGTTTATAATGTAGGGTACAATAATGAAATGTAGCCTACTGTCTCAAAAAAACACAAATTCTCTGTTTTGTGTGAATAGTCAGAAATAAAATAAAAAGATAAAGAATAAACCCCCCATTTCAACAAAAAAACAATAAAATAGAACAACAGTGCTGCTTAGCGTGTGTTGCACAATTAACAGTTTTTGTGCATGAGAGAGATAAAAAAACAACAATTTATTGTCTGATCAACAAAACAAACATAGGCCTATTTCTCTCTTTTTTTTATTGGCCATGACACTTTTTTAACCAATGCTCTATAACTCCTAAGATTTTTCCAAACACCCCTGAGGAAAAATATATAACCTATGTAGTATTTATTTATTTTAAAATAAAAGATCAATATTGTTTTTTTAAAGTGTTGCTTTTATTTAAAAGCTTAAAAAGCACAAAGACGTTGGCAGAAAGAAGCCACATCACTACACATACAACTTTCAGAGCTTTTCCTAAAACAAGTTCAACATAATTCTAATAATTATTTTCATCGTAGACGCAATGTAATACACTTCACAGTATAAAAACAGGCTATAAAATAATAAATAAAAAGCGGCATAGAGGGCTGAGCTGTTAATAAAACTTTGAGTAAACACAGTAAACTTCTTACCACAGCTGGCTCGTGCAGGCAGACCTGTTAATTCCTCCTCTGCCTTGTGTGAAAGAGGGAGATCGAGCCCGAGCCCTCGTGCCTTAATTTGAGGCAGGCTGGATTTTATGATAATCAGGGCTGACACCGACCTGTGCGCGCTGAATAGAGGAGGGCACTCTCGAGCCTGCGTTCCCACGAGCCGCATTCCTCCGGTCAAGTTCAAGCTCAAAGCGCGAGCCGCCATTACTATGCGAGGCGTGCCGCGTGGCTAATTCCCCAAAAAGGGCGCGCGCTCCCCGCCGTGGGAGAGTTGGTCACCTTTTATTGAAATGCAGCAGCAGATAGACAGATAGGCGCACTGTGAGGCTGTCATCAACTGTCTGCAGCCAGCACCACACCAAAGAAGATACTGTTGTTTAAATACCCTGAGAGTAAACAAGTAGCCTAAACAAACACCCAAAATAACCTAAATAAACAGCATCACTCATTCAAATGATTCTTCATGGAAAAATCCTAAAAAACTAAACAAAACAAAAAAACCCCACACAAAAACAAACTATCCTTCTTTCATCACTTTTTTAGCCTGTTTAGTACTGTGATATTTGTAATTAAACCTTTTATTTAATTAATGTTTATAAGCATCATGTAGAAATTTGCACTACACAAAATAACAAGAAGTGTGTCTATTTGAAATAGAGTCTACGCATGCTCATAAAATGCCTGTTAATTACTGTTAGCTTTATTGTCTCACACTCTACATCGCCTCTTTAGATGATGTAAATTGCATCTGATGAGCATTTAAATGATTTAAAAACGACATTAAAATTTTAAAGAAACAAATAATAAGAAGAAATATGATTGATTCAATGTTTTTTTTTTTTTTTTTAAGGAAACAAAATCCTGAAAACATTCTGAGGACTGGTAAAGAAATGTGGGGAATCAATTGCTGCAGTGATATATGGACATAGGCTTATTTTGTGTTCAGTAATATTTATATAAACCCTGCTTCTTTATATGATATTATGATATAATATCATATAAAGAAGTAAAATGTCTAGGTTACATTTGCTTTTACCTCAAAAAATACAAATTTTATGTGCTGCTGTCATCTGACTATATGGTAAAGTAATAACCTATATTTTATATAAGTGGTAGGTTTTAGCATAAAGTGTACTCTAAATATTCATATTATGTTTAATGTATACTGTTATGTTTTTATAGAGCTTTCTGTTCACAACTGCAGGTGGTCTGTGTTTCATCAGGCCAGAAGACATACATCGATTTACTGGAGATACTAAAGCTGAAGTTAAGCAGTTTTGTTTCTAAAAGGCTGAAGCAATATGTGAATATTTGAATGGAGGAATAGTAAAAAAATGTTTTGACTCATTATTGTAAGATTCATAAAGGAACAGCAGGTCAGTATAATTACAGTTCAGACATTCATGGCTCGATACTTGATATGACACAGTGACTGACTACACTATCTGTTAAACAAATGACAATGGATGGATTTAAGACTAATTTACATTAACATTGCAACCATTGTTTCAGTTTTCTTCAAAAGTTTGTAATAGATACTTTTTTTTTTTGAAGAACATAAAATATATTTCAAAAATAGACATTTAAACAGCTTATACTCTAACAAATAGCAAATACTGTCTGGTCAGTGTTATTCGTAACTGCTCATCAAGTTTTGTATTTCCACCAATTTGCACAACATTTATTAGTTAAATTTCACACCATTGAAATAAAATTCAGAAACTTTCTGGTTTTTTTCAGTGCCTGTATATGTTACAAGGACCTCAGTGTGAGTTTGAAATCGACAGCAGAAGATTCCCACATATATGGCATGTAAGTGTGAAGTGTCTAGCCACAGTATAATTGGCTGGCTCGATCCCAGACAGCCCTCTCCCACCTCTCCATGTTCCTGCATTTGAGGTCCCATAAAACGGTGTCTCGCTTGCTGATCCTATGACCCCTGAGGGAATAAAGCTCTCACTCATTATTTGTATTGTGTGGTTCTGTCTGTGATCATGAAGTTAAGAGTTTAACATATCAAGACATAATGCCACTATAACCCTTATTTTACCTAATTTCATGTCAATATTTGAAAATGTATTTAATCTGCAATATCCTTTTTCTTCACCAAAATTTTATATTTATAATAATTAGGTTATATACATATGTCAGTTATTGCATATTTATAGCTGAGTTCAATGACAACCCTGCGTCTAATAACAGAACTTCTGAACCAGCTTGTGGGTTTTCTTTTGTTCCACATTTACAAGCCAATATATATACTTTCACTAGCTTCCTTTTTTACAGACTTCAGTTGCTCTTAAAGGGTTGAACTACCCTATAAAAACATTTTACTCGCAACCCTGTGGTCTTGCAGAAAGGAGACAGATTTATCAGCGTAGAAAGGAAATATCTTATTATGTAATGACGAGTAAGAGGGCTGGCCAGGTCAGAGGTGAGATGAACCCTTGACCCCCCTTAGAGCCATCAGAGTGTGCCGGTGACCATGAGTCTGTTGATGAACTCACAGGCTCATGGACAGTGCATTTGGTGACCTTTGGTGTCACTTGCCGGACAGCAGACGGATGTGTCTTTAACCCAATCAGCACTGATCAGTTGACCTGTCGAGACAGCAAAACTGCAGTGATGCTGTGATAGATCATTGAATGTGAATAAAAATGGATCAAAACTGGCTCACAAAGCAAGATTAGCAGTCTATCTTTTCTGTTAACACTTCAGTCTATAATTGTGGTCTCTACTATTTAGCATTTCTATGAAAATGCACACTTGATATATGGTTTATAATGTATTTGTGAGCAGATGCCTATGAAGCAGAAATGATATTTAGTGTATAAACAGTTAATGAATGATTGATAACACAGCTAGATTCATATATACTAATCACACCGATGAGGTGTTATAAGACATTTATGAACTGCTCATAGTATACAGTATATGTAGTATATACACTACATACACATGAACAAGTCATTCATAGACAAGTGTTTATAAATGTAATCAAAAGGCTCATTCTTAACCTTGTATATTCAAAAACCACTTTCTGGATTTCTTCCAGAGCTTTCAGCTGCACCCCATGGCCTCCATAGAAGGATGGAGTATTAATGTGCAGATATCTGATATGCATCAGCAAGGTCTGGTTGTTTCAGTACTTATGGGGATGTGTGATATTGTCCCTCTTTAGGTTGGATGAATGTGAGGATGAGACACAATCTCATCCTCAGCCAACCGTGTAAGCCAGACATCCAGACAGCCAGTCAGTCAGAGTTGTGACAGCATATCAGTGAACACACAACCACGTTCACAGTCAGATTCTTAGCATCCTAATAGTATCATGTAGAAGCTTCTACAACAAAAATCAAATGTTATAAACTTGTTTTTTGTGGGATTTGTTTTGTCTCAATTTTAATTATGCAAAATATCACTCTAGTGGCTTTTAAACATGAAAATAAAACATTCATGAGAGTAAAATATGCTTTTTATTTCACTATTTCCCCTCTGCATGATGGTCATCTTTAGCCAAGTTTGGGCAGATTTTAGTGGGCAGACATTACCCACCCCCAACCAGCCACACACACACACACACACACACACACACACACACACACACACACACACACACACACACGCACACACACACACACACACACACACACACACACACACACACACACACACACACACACACACACACCGCAGGGCAGTCATTTTTCACACAGTCCTATGGGCCCATGACAGGTCTGGGAGAGGGTCTGCCTCTATGTAAGGCAGACTGGCAGGACTGACACCTCCGTATAGCAACGTTAATTATGGGCATCTGCTTGGACGCTCCAGTCTGGGGGCCTTCCAGGGTCCTTGGCTGTTGTCATAGGGACGGTGGAGGACCGTTGGTGGTTTGGGGGGCAGACAGAGACCCCGTTATTCTCCTGAGGGGTGGCCAGACATGACCCCCCACGACTCACCCCTTTTGATTTGGGTGGGAAACAGTGAGCAGCCAGCCAGGAGAGAGACAGATCATTTTAGGTTACATTTTTGCTTTTGGTGCAAAAATATACTGTATCACTGCGATATTCATTGTTGCATGAGTCAAAAACATCTTTGTTGGAATATATTCTGACATTTATAAGAAATGTGTTAAATTTTAGTCAACTTTTTGAAATTTAAAGGTTAATTTGTTTTATTATTATGCAGATGCAGAAATGCAGGAAAAAGGCAGAAAAATAGAAATAATAATTTAGACACACACACACACACACACACACACACACACACACACACACACACACACACACACACACACACACACACACACACACNTTGGACTCGCTTTATTTCCACTTTGCATATATTATCCTGTGTCTGTGTTCTGAAATGCATTGTTGTGTTTTCCCACACCTCCCCATTTGATGTCTCTTTTGTCAGTGTGAGTAAAAGAAGACTGATGAATGGGAGGTGGTCTGCAGCTCCATTTGGGGGGTTGGGGTGGGGGGGGTGTGTCAGTGGAGGCAGCAGCAGAGGCAGTGGGTGACGCCTGCTGGGCAACATGAAAACAGAGAAAAAGACCAATCACTGCAAAATTCAAAATGATTTTGAAATCTAACTTAACTGACATTATTGAGTTTTCGATTTGAGTATTGAGAGTGTTTTCATCAAATTGAAATGTGTGAAACATTTTGTTAATATATACAATGAACAAAATTAATCTTTTTAATTAGTTATTCAAATAAAATTCCATAGCAACGTCTTCCTAGAGATGTGGTAAAGAATACAGTGTTCTGAATTTTGACAGGACAGTTTCAGAACAATCGTCATTCTTGAGACAGCTAAAATAAGAAAGAGGCAATCAGTAAGATAATCATTCACCATAATGCCTTAAATTCAGTCTATTATAGTTTTCTTTTATTATCATTATTTAATTTCCCTCTGCAACCTATTCCAAACAGCTGGAGCAGTACACCAATAGGAAATGAAAATAGAAAGTAATAAAGTACATTTACTCAAATATTATACTTATAGCACAGTTTTGAGCTACTTGTACTTTGAGTATTTCCATTTGATATTGCTTTATATATCACTCCATTGCATTTCAGAAAGAAATATTCTACTACTTTTTACTCCATTATTAAAATGTGACAGCTTTAGTTACTTTTATATGTATATTTAACACAAATGATTATAAGCTGTAATAACTTAAAAATACAACACATTGTTAGATATGAAATGGTTTCCAACAGTTGATGTCTCTTTTGATGTCTTACAAAAAAAAAAGTGTGTAGTCAGGGTTACATTTCAGATGTCTGTGAATTGTTAACAGCTTTCCCCCTCTAACTTCTTACATGGTTTAACTTCAATAAATGATTACATGATGCAATATTTCACTAAAAAAAAAAAACAAACCAAAAAAACAAACAAAAAAGTTAAAGGCAGATTTGTGTATCAGAACTGTTTTTCTGTCATTCCTTATTATTCCTTATTTCAGGACACCTCAGATTTATATGGTTAGTTGGTGGAGATATACTGTACATATATTTTGCTGTTAACTTATGAACTTTTACTTAAGTAGGATTCTTAATGCAGGACTTTTTTCTTGTAAGGGAATATTTTTTTTTACTGCTGGTACTTATGTAAAGCATCTGAGTACTTCTCCCACGACTGTTATTTTGCCCAGCAGGACAGCAGGAGATACTAGCCTATATATGTCTTGTGATCTAAGATAATAAGTGGAAAATGAATTTCATGAAATATGTTTTCTGAGATATGTAGAAAGTTTTCTAGAGTGGCTTTATAAATTAAAAAACATACCAAACAATGCATAGAGAAAAACAGCCTGCTAGCTGTGGAGTACAGAGCACAATAAAGTGATGTTGTGACAAACTACCACTACAGAGAGAAGCACTTCAGTCAAAACAATAACATTATCACCACATAGTATAAAGTAAAATACTCCCATTCAGACATACTTTAAAATTTATTACATAACTTGTTTAATATTATTGCATTAACAGGATTTTATTGTTGAAGATGACCCGTGTGAAGTTAAGGTGTCTGTTTTATACAGTTAATTATCAATAATAATGCATCATATTGCATTATGTAAAACACAATTCTGCAAGCCATTAACTAAAGCTGTGAGATGATTTTATAAAATATAGCAAAGTACAACTACAAAATAAGATAAAATGAGTCTTAGTGAATGCTGTAAATAAACTGAAAATGTAAAATTTTATTAAAGAAAAAATGACATCATATGAAAAATTATTTTATTTTTAGACCCTATAATCCAAAACCTTATTTAAGCACTACCAAATGAAACTTAGCAACAGTTCAGACATATGTATGCCCATGTCTGTAGTTTATTTTTCCATTCTTCAGTCATTCTGATCCTTCTCACAACTACTGATCTCTGTCAAATCTCATATTTCTCCTTGCTGGAGCATCAGTTGAAACGTCAGCTGTTCACATCAGCTGGTCAAATCTAACCAATAGCACAGTGGCAAACCTCTTTCTCAGCCTATCATATTGCAGCTGCCTATTTAAATGTTCTCCTTCTCTTTCTTGATGCTGTTTAATGTGACCCACCACCTCCCTTTCATCCACCCAGTCTTCAGATTCATCAACGCATCATTTCAACCTCATCAGCCCGATCAGTCTCAGCAGAGTCACAGTGATGTCGCTTGTGTCTGGGCTCTCTCTCCTCAGCCTCATCAGCCACCACCACCAGTGTCTGGACTCCATTCAAAATAATCTCCCTGCAAAGTCCAAACACCAAAGACTTTGACAATACCCAATCATTAATATCATATGTCTAATAAATATTCTTTTACTTTGTTTTCTGATCTCTTCTGATTGAACTATAGTTTCAAAGCATGTCTCATTTGTACCTTTACTGATGATATTTACATATCTAATCAAGTAGAGAAAAATTGCAGCAGTCCATGACAGGATAAAATGGATTTTTTTCCTTTGACATTCTCTTAAATTTTTTGTTAGCTGTGCACTTAAGTCTCCATTATTTCCAATTTAAAACACGTTGTAACTGCTCTAATTAAGGCATTGTATAAAAATGTGACACCAAGAATATCCACTAGATGGCCCTAAAATATAACTATCAGAGCTGTTGTAACACCATCTTGATTTTTTCCTCCTTTCACTGGTTGTGTGCATAAAGCATGGATGCATTATAAGAGTCACTACTATTATTACTTATAATGCATAATTGATGTGAAGTTATATTACTGTATAGACATCATAGGCAAAATTAAATCTTTGTAAAGACAAGAAGGACAAAAGAGAATATTTAAACACAACAAAGGTTTTCACTTTGAAGAGCTGGACTAAAAACAAAAACTTTTCAAGGCTCATCTGTCACATTTTGTTCAGTCTTGTGACACTGAGTTATCTTCCTTGTCAGGAAGGTTACAAAAGTTAAAGATAGCTAGCTCATCACTTTCTGTCTGTCAGCACAGTCAAACTGAGTCTAAGGCTTAATTCACTTGAGCTCCAAGGACAAGCTGCAGCAAGTTTGTGTCCTCCAAAAAAGCTCCTCCAAACACTTATTAGCAGATAAGTGTCAGCAAGAAGCAACAATGGGAGCTCTGGATGTGAGAAATGGTGTTTGCTGTGATGAGACCATTAACTGCACACTGATGCAGAGGGCAAAAGGAGGCACGCTGATATCAGGACCCAGTGAATGTTACAGTTCAGCACAGTTTAACTCTCCTGAGGCTGCTGAGGTTTCAATTAGACTGACCTTTTTTAACCAAGAGGTTAAAGACAAGCCCTGTGCAGTGATCAATGGGTTTCATAGCCAGTCGGCCAGGTGTGTGAGTGTGTGTGTATGAATCTCTCTCTCACTGTGTGTGTGTGTGTGTGTGTGTGTGTGTGTGTGTGTGTGTGTGTGTGTGTGTGTGTGTGTGTGTGTAGATATACTAGCCTCCAACCACACAATCCTCTGTTTTAAGGTGTCTTAGCATTCTGTCAAGGGCAAAATGATGGTGTTGTGATTTGCAGCTGATTGAAGCATGGATATTTCTGCTACTGAAGGATTTACAGTCATGTCTGCATAATCCTCACACATAATGTCCCTTTCACCTATCAAGACAGACTGCAATAACGCAAGAGAGACACAGAGAAAGATGTTAAGAGTCTAGTGGACAACTGAAGGACGACCAGGTTGCTCAGAATGACAATGAGGCATGAGGAGCCTATTTTAAATTCAAATGGATATTCATACATATGGATACTCACAAATTTTAATCATACATCAGCCTGATTATATAGCTGGAGTCAGTATGGGATTGTATAGAGCTAATTGGCACTCTTGTTAATTGTCTTGTGCCTTCAGGAAGCACAATGTCTCTAGTAGAGTTATGCACTCTAAAAGAATATGTCGAATTCATGCTGTGTTAATGTTCTGACAAGCCAAATGTGTTGTAATTAGGAAAAACAAACAGATGGGCATTTTCATTCAATGTGTGTGTGTGAGTGTGTATGTGTGCGTGCGTGTTAGTGTGTGTGTGAGTGAAAGAGAGAGAGAGGTAATTTTAAGTTTTCAGAGTTGATTTGCAGGTTTCCGTATAAAAAAATCAAATCAACAACAACAGCACAGTTTTAAAACTGGACTGTAATGCATTTTTTTTCGCTTTTCCTTGGCATTTTTATGCAAGCTGCATTATTTCTATTTTACTGTGAAATACTGTGAAATTGTCATTTATATCCAATTTATTTGAGAATTATTTCCCCACTGCTGATAGGTTTACCATGCATGACAGTTTGCTCTCTATGCAATCTGTTTTGGCCTTTATCATTTTTTTTACATACTATATTGCGAGACTGCATTTTAAATAGATTGACATTTACTTACTTCATAATATTAATATTTTTGCTATAGTATTTATATCTATTTATAACAAATGAAAAATAGAAAAAAGATGAAGACAACACAATGATATACACACAGTACACACTTTATATACATATACACATACATATACACATACAATATACACATGCATACTATTTATTCATGTTTGCACATACATAGACTATGTACATACAGTTCATATTCAAGAGGATGAAAAAATCTGATTAATCATTTAGACCATATGTTGAACATTGATTTAGTTACAGCTGTGACTATATCATCATAATTTGAGCTAATTTGCTTTTCATCTCTCCTGGATTAATGGCTAAAACACTTTTTCTCTAAACAAGACATTACATCATATGTTTGCAGTGACTGAAAATATCTATGTTTCTAATTTTCCGATAGGAAGGAGGGGAGAGAAGACTGATGAGAGACAGAGAAAGGACCATTACGAAAGGCATCATGAGTGATATTTACTCTATTATGAAATGTAGCCCTTGAACGTATTGGTCAGGAAAAAGTGGAGCATGTTTTTCAGCAACTCCCTATCAAACAGAATGAGGCTGGAAAACACACAGAAGACCTGGATGATGAAACAGGGTTAGAACTGGAGTAAAGTAGGTTAAGGAGTGAGTCTGCAGATCGAGTTGATCGTTTAGTGAGATTCCCCTCAGTGTCAGAGAAGAAAAGTGAGGCAATGAGAGTGAAACATGCTCTATCAGTTCAACTAGGGCAAATCCCACCTGCAGCAATGAGGAAATAAAGCATTTACCTACTTATTTCATCCTTTCATTATGTTACAATGTCTGTCACAGTGCAACATTACAGTATAATGTAGAGAGTTACAGAAGAGAGAAGTAGAAGAGACAAAGGTGAGGGAGAGTTGGCTCAAGTACAGTTATAGCAGAGTAAAGGATAGTAAAGCTGAGTGGAGTCATGTCAAATTCATTCTCTATTTATATAGCCCCAACATCACAAATCCAAATCTTGCTTCAGGGGGCTGTACAATCTGTAGCCTACGGCTTAGAGCAAAGCAGAATTACAGCTGAGCAGTGTAAAGGGGCATTCCACTGATTTTACAAATGAAGTTCAATTTGCTTGTCACATGGAATTCTCAACAGGCTGCAAAAACATCTGTATAAAATCCTCTGTAGGTCTGAAGGGAACTTTCCATGGGGAAAATTACCCTGAAGACATCATCCAATTTAACTCACTTAAGATTGTTTGAGTGGGATATAGTCCTCCATGTGGTTTTCTGTTACTTATATATGATGTTGGACGTCTATGCTAAACATGGTCAAAGATCCCAAACTTGAGGTTAGC
>JANJYP010061656.1:0-10586 GCA_024605115.1 Rastrelliger brachysoma
TTTTTTTTTTTCTTTTTAATTTACTTTTATTTTTGCAGTGAGACAAGCAAAGCAGGCAAAGCAAAACATTTTGAAGTTAAAAAGAATGCAATTTAAAAAAAAAACAAAACAGAAAAATACAAATACGGTGGAGAAACAATTTTTTTTAAAACTCATGATAAAATTAAACTGCATTTTCCAGGAAGCAGTGGATTGACCCCTCCCACAAGTCCCACGCGATTTTATTTTTCTCCTACCAACCAACAGCTGCACTGCACCACATAATTTAAAATCATCTTCATACAAATACAACCATATTTTTTTTTTAAATAATTCAACACTGTGGAGACGGTTTCCCAAAGTTTGAGAAAATTAAGGCAATAAAGATTTACGAAAACATTGATATTCTAGAAAACTACTCAAATAATAAAAAGGATGAAAATGATGTAGCTTAATATCAAAGGAAGACAACCTGTTTTTTTTCTAGACTTTGCTTCCTTGCTTTTTTAATAAAAAAAAGTCTGAAAATCTACCTGCACATTCAAATGTTCTTTTTTTTCTGTACAGTTTGTTTGTTGAGTTTAGATTTCAGTCTATGTCTTCTCTTTTTCCTTTGGAGGCAAAGTCCAGTCTCACAGTGAGAAATAATAAACTCAAAGTTGCAGACTGCTTTTGATTTCATTGTCCTCATGTTCAGCAAATCATCTTTTCTTTTTTCTTCTTTGTCTTTTTCTTGGTTCAACCAGGTACGAAATAGAATGGATTTTTTTTTCTTCATTTTTGTCATTTATTTGGTGCCTGTGCACAGTGGAAGCATTCTCCCCTCAGTGTTGTCCATGTCACCTTATTTTGTCCCCGTTTCATTTTGATTCTCTCTGTGTCTCCAGCGCCTCAGTGCAGTCCTTCTAAAGGCAATGCAGCAATGATTCCTACCAATCTTGTTATCTAAAGGAGGCAGAAAAACAAGTCAGTGAAAACAGTTAATTACAGTAACAAAGTCACTATTACTAAAGCAGGCGCAACATTGTTTATCCAACTGCTGCTTGTTCAGGAAACCAACAGCAGGGTATTCAGGAAACTGTCATGAATCTCTGATACATGCAGAGCTGGGAAGGACATCAGGAAATAGTCTACACCTGAGCAGCTTTGGGTCTCAGTCAACTGATTTAATATTCCACTCTTAAAACACAGCTGCTGGACTCACAGTGGACATTCATAAAAGGAAAAAAACATGTATCAGTGCAGCAGAAGGAGAGATATCATCTTTTTTTATTCCTGTATTCATCCTTGTCAAAACCTGGTGTCTACATTACCTACAGAATTTGACCTCTAACAGTTTGGATAGAGGTTCAGGGGGTTCGGGGAAGGTTATGCTGGTTAAATTTTTAAACAAGTACTCTTTCTCTCAAGTACTCAACTGACATTATTAGACTTCACAAAGTTCCCTCTGGAACCACAAAAGCCTTTATAGTACTTTTCCACATATGCAGTAGTACTCCCCGAGACTCGTCAATAGGCTTTGATGTGTAAAGTTGGTGAAGCTGCCCTGTAAATAGCTTGATTTTCTAACATCTCTCTCTTCTTTAACTCATATGCTCTGTCCTGGTCTTTTTCATATGAATATGATAATTCGATGAGAAATTTTCGCTTTTGTATCAATCCGCTAGATACAGAGTTGGAGCCCATAGCTTAGCTTAGTGGGAAGAATGGAAAAAGGTGGAAACCACTAAATGGGACCTGTGATAATGTCACAAAATGTAGCTATCAGTCAGTAAAAAAAGTTGCGATTTTATGTCATGTGATGGATGATTTCTTGACCAGGCGCAGTAACTGTGATGTTGCCTTTTTATGGACCATCTTCTTTATGTGGCTTCATATTTAACTGACAAATATTAAAGTTTTTCATCTAATCTGGACAGAAGCAGAAAAAAAGGTCAGTTTCATTATGAGACAGTTAAAGTATACTCTTTTTTGTTCAGCAATCTAACAATATCAAGTAAGGAAGCCCATTTAAGAAAAAAGAGACTCCCTACTTAACATAACTTATTGCTTTGATTTTATAATTGACAGCTTAATCATGGACAGGAAGTATCAGGGAGAGAGAGGGGAATGACATAGACTGCCTCTTAGTAGCAGTAATGTGTTACCAAGATGATGCAGTGGGGAATCCTTAGAGCTTTAATCCGAAAATGGAAACTGGGATATTTCTGAAATTAAATTACTACAAATTGGGAGGTAATCACATCAACTATTGATTATATTCATGTACAAGCCAAGTGACAAGTCTATATGAATATGTTCAAATTGATTTATGCTATAAGTAAAAATAAAATGATTTATACAAAGTCCTCAGAAGTTGTATTTTGTGTGTATGAAGGAGCTATTGCCTATTTGTCCTGATAAATCTACTAGTAAGAAATATTGATGGTCTATCTAATATATCACTGCTTCATAATGATATGGTGTTGTGTTTAGCTAGAATCACATTAATCTTCCTTTTTGCTTGGCATCCACTTTTCAATAGCACTGCAACTGCTGTTTTTGTAAAATAAAACAGAGGAACAACATCTATATGACTGAACCGTGCAATGTAGGAGTAAGGCAGCAACACCATTATATCTCTGTGCCAGCTGTACAGGAAGAATGCAATGGAGGGACTAGGGGTTGTGTTAACCAAATATTTTCCGTCATTGGCTGTTTTTTTAAAATGATGATGGAAAAATCTGAAGGCTATCGGACATTTTGACAGGTTGCAATTTACATCCCTGACCACTTGGTGGCAAGTGAGCATATTAATTGGCTCTTGCATCTATTGTGACTTTGCTGTAGCGTTGCAGGCTATTTCTACACACTACACACACCTCAATGTAAACTGAAACATCACAGCAACTAGTATCTGAGATACTTTTTTATTTCTCCGTATAACATAGAGTAACAGCTCATCGCTGTTTCTTGGACGTTATCCTTCTCACTGTAGATGACCCCTATTATTTTTTTCATCTATTTTGTGATTAGAATGTATAAATATAGACCTGCAGTGGGGCTGTTAGATTGCTCTTAGATCAGCAGTGAGTTCCTCACTTTGTGTGTGCCGCAGCAGGAAAGAGGATTGAGAATTAAAAAAAGCTGCATCAGAAAGATTAAACACCAATAATTGTGGATTTTGGAATGATAACAACTCTATTTTTGCAATAAATATTAACTTTTTAGCTTTATAATGCTCAGTGACAGAGTTTAGGACAAATGGGGATCTATGCTGCCGGGGTCTCAGCCTGCAACTGATCACTCAGTTATTCTCAAAACGAATAGGATAGATTAGATACTTCATTAATCCCACGGAGTGGCCTGGTGTGACTTTGAGCGTACAGTGGGTGAGTCAAACACGTATCCCCCCTCTACCATTTGCCACAGTCTGTTTTTTTTAATCTGTTCAGCTTGTTTGGACTGAATATTAATTAAAATGGATGAAAATATAACACTACTGAATATATAATTATTATCATTAAAAAAATAAAGTGACAGGTAAAAATAGATTATGACAGGTTTTTTATGACCCCGTCAGTCAAAATGATAGACAATGAAAAAGTCTAGTGCAACCTCTGGGAGGGACAGACATTTATTTACTTACTTAGTCTGCTGGTAAGAGTAGGCTGTGGCATGATCCCCTGTATTCTCCACTGATAAAGGCTGCTGCCCGCTGGCGTCCTGTGAGGAGGGAGCGGTTGTCTGTGGAGATGGGTCTGTCACCACACCCTGATACCAGAACACAGAGACACAAGTCAAATATTTGACTTTCTGGTGTAATAAGGATGTTAGGCTTTAAGCAATTAATATAGTTTATTTATCATGAGAAAACATAAAACACTAAGTAAAGAAACACGTGGCATTGAATAAACATGATAATAATGTTAGTTTAATTTAATTACTGGCAATGTCTGTCCTTGAACTACAGTACAGACCATAGAACTGAAACCTGATTTTGTGATATTATTAAGGAACTCAATAGCAATAAATAAGTGACACTGTGGTTTTCACTGCATTTACTGGCACATTTTAATTTATTATATGTAATAATAAATAACATAGATGTTGTCAAAAATCCTAAATAGGCTGTTTGAATAGACTACAATAGTAAAATGACTTGAATAAAGTGAGTGAACTTCATTTTGTTCTTACTTCCACTGTGATGGCAGAGGCAGGCACTGCAGTGTACTGGGGAATGTAGGTTCCTTGCATAGGAGCAGCCGCTGCAGCAGGCATGTACTGCAGAGAAAGTAGGTGTGGCAAAGATGCAGAGACATTATTATAATATAAACACAATATGTCCTCTAGAATCTCTGGATTAAAAATATAATGTCTCCTTCTTAGACATGTGTTTTTCAAGATGGATGCAGAGTAAAATGAGTTAGATGAGGCAAAAGGGGAGACTCACAGTGCCTGTAGTCCCCAGAGACAGGTGGTTCATTTGCTGGGTGAGAGGAGCCATTACACTGGAGGGATGAAGAGACAAACTGGGCTCTATGGCCGAGGCTGGGGTGATCACAGCACCCTGAGGGAAAAAAGGAGGGACACATGACCGACTGTGTTATAGACAGTGTAGTGCAAGATGAGCAGCATTTTCCAGTAACCAGAGGATTATATCCAATAACATTTATGGAAAAAAACACGAGATGAGGATATGGAGGTATGGTAGAGGAGAGAAGAGAAGACTGAAGTAGAAAACAGGCATGACAGAAAAGGATGAAACAAGAGGAAAGGCAATCACTGTAAGATGAAGGAGAGTGCAGAATAAAATGTCCTGCATCTAAAACTACACCTTAAACTAAGATACAATATAAAAGGAAGACTTGGATAACATAACACGAATATCACAGCAGAGATTTGTCACTGTATTTACTGCGGTGTGGAAAAAGTGTGAACATTTAAAACATGTAAACCTGACAGAATAAGACACGAGGCCAGGAGAAATAGCTTAGACTTCCAATCCAGTTAGGTTTGATGACTGCAAATGGTTTGACTTTGTACATGGCAATGCAGCATGCCAGGTAGGCTTGACAGAACATGTCTCTGAATGCAGCAGAAAGGCTTTTACTGTAAATCTTTTCAACGTGAAGGGCTTTGATGCAGTGTTACACCTTGATGTGCTGAGCTTTACTTTTCTAGCATGGCTCTGGTTCAGACTCAACGGCAGAGATGTGCTGAGATGCCTGGAAACATCCCTGCAGCAGTAACCACTATTCATTTGTGATAGCTGTTTAACTACACTTCCCATGAGCACAGACAGTGGATCTGTGTCAGTATTGCTCCAGAGAGCAGTCAGCACCTCTGTAACTGCATGTTGAGACAGGATGTTAGAAGAACACAGGTATTAAATTTAGGTATTTTAAGCAACAGCCCAACTCTATGACAGTCTTCTTAACAGCTCGCTGTATCTGAAGGGCTTCTCAATGAGGTTCACAACATGACAAACATACAGAAGTCAACACACACACACCCCCACAGTAATGAAAGTTCTAGCTGTGTGAAGCGTTCCTCTTGAAGGCACATACAGTCTGTCAGAGCTGTTCACAGCTGTGAAGCTTTAAGTGCAGATCCTTATGTCTCCAAGCTTCACAGACATGCTCTCTGTCTCTCTGTCTCTCTCTCTCTCTCACACACACACACACACACACACACACACACACACACACACACACACACACACACACNGAGAGCTCTTCCTCCTGACTGCTGTCTTCATAGTTGTTTGAAGAACACAGCAGCCTGGCTATCAAAAAAACTCTGTCAACTGTCCTCAACATTGTAAGTGAGCACACACACACACACACACACACACACACACACACACACACACACACACACACACACACACACACACNTATACCACACACAGAAGCATCTACACACAGATGCATCACTGATCTTTCCACAAACCCGCACAAAGCGTTGGCTCAGGCAGGTAGGTTTAGCAGCCAGAATCCAACTAATACCCAAGCTTTCATCCATCTACATAATATGTTCTCTCGTTTAATGATTTCTCATCCTCCCTTGCTTTTTTCTCACTTGGTCCAAGCTCACAGCAGGCTCTCACGCAGAGATAAAGCTCTATAAAGCAATAAGGAAACCCCCAATAACTGTCTGCTGATTTATTTGTACAAGCGTCAAACCTACTATCCTGCATATGTCTACATATGTTCACTACACATTAGCACATAGTGAATAACTGTACTGTATGTGGTAGACTCCACATGTGTCCGCTGATGTTTTTCTTGAACTAAGTAATAAATGAGCACACAAGACAGACAGTTAACTTTTCCCAGAGGACAGGAGACAGAGAAGAAAATACACATTCTTTCTTTCACTCCCCTCTTTGTACTGTCAGTTTTCCAGTAGAGAAGTAAAGCTGACTAGCAGATTGCTGCAGGCAGCATGCAGCCTCAAATACAAAGCATTAGTGATAATGACACCCGTTAATCATGAAGACTACTAACTACTACTGGTGTGACAGGAGAGCGATGTGCATGAGCATGCAAAAGATGTGAACCAGATTAATTTGTCCTCTTTTAGGTGGTGTGGCCTGAGAAGCAGATGTTTGTATTATTGTACAAATTGATTTTCCATACTGAAACCGTGCCTTCTTTCTCTTTCACTGTGTCTTTGTTTATGCACAAAGGAGGATTTTAAAGGGTGATGTCAAGCAAAAAGACTGCAAGTTTGCTGCATCACAAACTCTTAATGCACACCCACATGCATGCATAGGTTCACCAGTCAAAAAAAAAGAAGTAAATCGAGGACTGCGCACTACTTGCAAGCTCTGATATGTACCAAACTCTGATTTCTTCCGTCACATTCTTCGCCCCCTTTGTCTCCTCAAATGGGCTTAACATGGCAATTTAAGTCAGGAAGATCTGAAATCCCAGTTCTTTGAATGTCTCATTACAACCCTCCCCAATAAGCTGCCTTCCTTGTCTTTTTTGCTATGCATGGTTAGGGTAATGCATTCATTTCCTGTAAGGGGATTTGTGAGTAATTATGCACAAAGACATCCTCTCACTAATTAAGATGTAAAGACAGGGAGTTCAAATAATTTGGGCATTCCACCAAGGCTCAGAAACACATAGTTCTTAAGGCACTCCAATGTGCGTATAGGTGTGCTTATGTGTATTTGAGTTCATTTGAGTGTGCATTCTTAGGCTTGTGTTTGTGTGTTGATTTATAATTGTGAGTGAATGAGTGTGCATCTTTGCTATTTGTGAGGTGCAAAAACAGTGTGCAACATTAATTTATTTCTCTCAGTCTAACCTATTAATTATAGTCATTAAATTCCAAAGTAAGTGAATAAGTAAGGATGCATATAATGTCTATTTGTGAAATTGTGTGTATTCATCAGTGATATAGAAAACAACCACAGATATGTAAAAATCTCTAACTGCATGATGGACTACTGATTGAGTGATTAGTAGAGGTGTGCTCATGCACATCAAACTAAATGTGTCAATGAGCACACACCATTAATCTAAGTTACCAGTCATTAACTGTGGTACAGCAGTGAGGAGATGCTGAAGCCTCTGCTACCATAGGAACAGAATTAAGCCACTGTGTCTCTCTCAGTCTCCCTCCCTGATGCAGCTTTAATTTGCCAAGCTCTTCTGTATCCAGGAAATACAATGACTAGCCTGCTTCTTTGTTGTTTAACAGGGATTCTGACTATGCAGGGACAAGACTAGGGAACATGCATGGACAGCCCAGACATGATTTTGTAGCAGTTGCTCTTTTCTTTGTTCTGATTTATTCTTTGTAAATCCCTTCTTTCCTCTCTTCTCTTGTTTTTATTTATTTTCTCTTACTCCCACCCCTTATTCTCTCCACTCTTCTATCTCAGTCTTCTCCCAAGTCTTAGGAAGTCATGTCAAGCAGCCTGCCAAATAATTAGACAGGACATTTGTTTGAAAGCACATTTACAGATGGATATCATCCTCTCTCGCAGACATAATTTTAATAAGACACGACACCAGAATGTTTTTAGGAGTTGGCAGATAGACACACAAAAGAGAACATATATGAAAGGACAAGGCTACAGACAGGAAAAGTAGCAGAATTTGGTACATTTTTATAATTATTGTGTAAAATAGTATTTGCTAGAATTTCTCAGTGCATGGCTGATATACTATATCTCTATTGCCTTGATCCTCCATCCTCCCACTGCTGACAATTTCAATGGAGCATAACTGAATTTTGCAGGTGTAAAACTGTCTGCAGATGGTGGCAGAAAACCAACTCACTAAACACTTGCAGTTTGGTCAAAATCTGGATGATAATATCTTTCTTGACTGTTATCTCTTTGTAAGGAAAGCCAGCTGGGTTTTCTAGAAAAATCATTCATATGCAGAGAGCCTGTGATACATCTAAAAATAACCCAGCTGTGATACGTGTGTGCATGAATGTCTTTTGCCAGCTATGATGGCTTTATGACCACTGAAATTCTTATGATTAAATCATTCACTTTCTAAGTGGCAGAATAGTATTAATTCCCTATGAAAACACTTTTTCTCCTGTGACATTCATTCTTTCCCCTTCATGTGAACTCTGTCTAAGCAGAGTGCATTTTTAGAGCAGGAGTGTAATTTGTAAGAGATGTTAAAATCTTTCAGAAAAATTAAGATTTATTTTAGTCTAAAAGTCTGTTTAGGTGCAGGAATGCACACACATGCATGCACACATGAACGCACACATGCATGCACACACGCAGACCCAATGGCCTCTGACCCAAAGGCATGACGACGTCAAGGAAATGTGAACAGGACAAAAAACCTGCACCCTCCTCCATCAACCATGAGAGGAAAATAGACAGTTGGAATTAACGACTTTGTTTATCTTTTCAGACTGAACAGATTGAACCAACCTGGATGAACCATCTTCATCTTCTGCTAGCTCACTCTTGCTTAAGTCATAAATTTTAAGAGAAGCCCTGTTCCTTTGAGACGCTCCCTCTTTTAATGCACAGTGTCTGAATTAGTCATAAAAGGCGACTTCATATGCAAATATATACACATGGATCTTGACTTATTTAGCCTGCATTAACTTTTATAGTAGTTCATAGAAATTTTGATTAAGTTGATATTATGGAAATTTTTTTTTAAATCTGTAACTTTATCTCTTAACAAAGTTTTATTGATTTTATTCTGTGGTTAATCAATATTACAANGTTAAGAGATAAAGTTACAGATTTAAAAAAAGTTTTATTGATTTTATTCTGTGGTTAATCAATATTACAATTTCCAACTGTTTCATGATGTGTCAGCATTAACACTGACCCTAACTCTAAAAGAAATGGGTGAGTGTCAATTTTCCAAAATTTGATTTTCAGATATTTGATAGGGATGATAAGATAGGATGGTTTGATAGGAATACAATTAGTATTCAAGGGCACTTTTTCTTTTGTCTCCACACAAGGAAATGAATCAGTAATCAATGCAATCCTTCTGAGGAGCATCAAAGATCATTTTTTGTCTTTTTCTTTATATCTATTTTATTGTGACATTAAACCTTTTAAAGATTTTCCAAATGACTCGTCTGATTAGTTTAGAGCTTCATACACCCAACTATACAGCCTGCCACTGAATGCACCAAGGCTGGGACACCTCCCTGTGGTGTGTGTGCACTACAGTACACAGCCTCAGCTAGTTTGACAGTGGATTCCTCCTGAGAAGCAGTGAACCAAAAGTGTTTCAATGACCCTACTACAAAAGTTCTCATCTGACTTTCACTCTGGTGATCCGTAGATAACAAAGTGTGCTTTGCCTTGGTCAGCAATTTCCAGATTTTGGCCATCATGAAACCTTTATCAGAAGTAGGAAAATCATATACTATGCTTTTGACTCATTTTTAATAATATTCATTCATTCATTCAGCCAGCAATTTAATTAACCCCTTTATTCATTAATACATTCATTTCATTAGATAGTTAAATGAATATCTTAATTTACAGTCACCTGGTTTTACATGTGTATTCCTTCACATCAGATAATGAGGATCCCAGTATTCAGAAAACTGCTTTCAGGTATAACACTGATTCACTTATCTGAATTATATTTTCCCATAATAAATTAATCAGTGAAGTGGCTCTCAATAACTTTATAAGTGTTTACTGTTTATTTCTGAGCTTAGTAATACTTGCTACACATTAAAAACCATGATATAAAAATGACTGGATGTTTTACAAGCTAATTTAACAGCTTTCACTGTTTTTCAGTGTTAATGTAAAAATGCCTAATCCATACTGTTCCCTATCCCACAAGGGTGATTAAGGTTTATTTTAACTGGGATCCTTTAAAAGTTATTGTATGTCAGTGATGAATATACAAATAAATACATTATATTTACTTTTCAAATTAACTTGAAGTTATGAGAATAATCAACTACTAAGCAATATTCACAGTTTAATTGTTGAGACCAGACAGAGCAACATCCTTGCTTATTTCTTTCACTGTATAAAGGTGTAGAGATTTTATACTGTATGTTTGGGTATTTAATGTATGTCAGACAGAGGGGCCTTATAATGAACAGACAGTGAATCTTGTGGAGGCTAAGAAAATGGAGTATCCTGA
>JANJYP010061681.1:0-17278 GCA_024605115.1 Rastrelliger brachysoma
TGATAAATAACCCTTTTTATAGCACCTTTAATACTAAAAACACACTTTAAAACTAAATAAATCACATGCACCATAGGCGTAAAGCAACAGAAAATAAAACCTACTTCATAATATTAATAAACAGGTAATATAATAAAGTGAAATTACAATACATACTTCAGCGGTGGTAAACTGAGAATTAATAATAAGCACAAACTCAATAGGTATCTTACCATCTGTACACATATAAATCAGCACCTGGGTCTGTGAAGCCATAAGCATAAAGTTACTTTCCAGTCTATTAAGTCATATGTCATCTACATTGGTATTCAACCTCTATAATAAATTCTCTTTAAGTCATGGAAACGTGACATTTACACTGTGATTGATATTTTAAATAGCTGAAATTAATGACAAACCGGACCCAGATGGAGTCTTTATGTTAATGGAACAAGTACACTCACCCAAATACTGTACATGGTTCCCAGAATAGAAATGAGGGTACCACCTGTTTCTGGTCACGTGGTGCTGTCAACATCCTGTAGAGCTTATAAATTTCCATGAAGATATGAAACAACTAAATGTGACCAATTAGAGCTAATTTGCGCATAATCCTTATAACTTGAATGTACTGATAATTTGTATCTTTAGAGGTGTGTGTGTGTGTGTGTTTTTTAAGAGCAGCAGTGATCTTATTTTGGAAATAATGTGGGGAAACACATCCTGCTGTCAAGATATGCTTCAGAGATGATCTTGAGGTATCCTTGACTGAAATATCAATAAACTCAAATACTATATGCCACCATTTGGGATTCCTATTATCATATATACATGTACTGTAACTACCTGTCATCTTCATTCCTTATCACATACTATAAAATAATGTAAATATGTCCTTGGAAAGTGATAGACTTCTTTTTCTGTGTCAGCATATGTAATGACTACTTGAAGGCAAACATATTTCATATGTTCAAACTCCACTCTGAGCTCAAATTTAATTAATACGACGCACATACTGTAAGAGATGAACACTCGATGACCTTGATCTGTATTCTCATGATGCTTTATTACACAACTAGGTCAGCACTCATCTATCTGTAATATTTTAAAGCGTTGCAATGTTGTTCTTGGATTGTAAATGTTAGAAAAACATGACTGATATTTTTACACCTATAAATAATTTGATTTATTCATACTTAAAAAAAAAAAGAGCAGACCTCAGAGCAGTAATGCTGTAGTTTCCAGTGATGTATCATCTGTGTGTGTTTTTGTACAGCAATAGCATTGTTATCTGTGATATCCAGCACAGTTCAGGTCTGGGTTACGCACCGGTGCACATAATTCTCCCTGTCTGTGAAAGCTTCTTGGAGCTCTGAATGGGAGGGATTTGCCGAATTGCTGCAATGTTTTGCTTTGTCTTTTGGAAATATTGGGCAAGCTTGTTAGAAAATGATTTTGCACCACCGATAAAAAAAAGAGCTTGTTTCTCATTCACCAAACACATGATGAAGAATGAGTAAGAATAGATTCAAATTCAGGTCTGAAATGTTTTTTTGCCGGTGGGCCGGTAACGCTGGAGGTGTGTGACGAGTCTAGGTCACTGGGTCCCTCTCTCTCTCTCTCTCTTTGCCCCCTGACTGCACGCTGCCCCACAGTTATCTCTGTCGACGTGCATTCAATCAGCAGACCACTGACATTTACTGCTGGGGCAAAAAAAACAAAAAAAAAAACAGCACACATTCACTTATTTTACTTTGAGAGGGATTTCCTCGATGGTTAGTCACCGTGACGGAAAATTAAGGGCAAATTCAAAACAGTTGAGGGAGAAATACCAATAGTGTCTTCATACAAAAGCTACTACGGTATGATTCTGTTGTTTTGCTACCTATAAAAAAAGAAGGTTCCTGATATGAATCACTTTAAAGATGGGGAGAAATATCAATTAAAAACAACCTCGAGGTCATTCATACATAAAAAACAGGTGTATCGTCTGCATATCATGTGCAAAATCGCACTAAAATCTTCAAAGCGCCTCTTTAAAATGAAATACATGTTGCTGAACACGAGATGTCAGAGAGTTGTGTGACCTCTCACAGAACTCTTTCCCTCTTGGTTAACTACCCTTGCTTTCAGCTCTCAGCCTTGATCTTCGGCTGACAGCAGCAGGAGGGGCGTGGGGAAGGTGAAGGGTGGTGGTGGTGGTGGTAGTGGGGGGGGTGCACGGTCTGACAGCTCTCCAGTTTCAGAATATAAGGAGATATGTTATTTCACACCTACTGGGCTACTGAGTGACCCTTAGCGACACATGTTGGTGTATGTGTGTGTGTTGTATGTTATTATTGTATGTGCATCCTTAATTACCCTGAATGTGATTTGGATGGAGGATAAATGTTAGGAATTGTTTGCTAAGTCCATCCCTTCTCGCTCGTCTTACCGTGTTGACGGCGGCAGATGTGCTTCTTAAAATTAAGTCATTTTTCAAACAATGGTTCCTTGATTTCAGGCTGAAGTCAATTTTTTGTTGATAACTGCAGATTTTAACAGCTTAAATGACAGCTGTCCATGAGTTGGAAATGTTGACTCGATTTAAAATGAGAATCCAGCAGTAAAAAGGCTTTTTTTTATATGCTACGGGTCCCTGAAATGTTCACTTCATACAATAAAGAGTTCCTAACACACCAGACTTGAGTCATTTAATCAGTTGATCTCAGTCTTCAGATAACTGATAGGTCCAATCATGTGTGGTTGTTACTAGTTAGGACAAAAACCTGCAGGTACATTGCCTTTTATGGACATGTCTGCTGTAATCCCACAAAATAATATATTGGTTTGTCACTCATATAAAAATATTGATTTTGGAAGTAATGCTGGGTTATTCAGCTTGCTGGACATACCTGTGTTTGCATTACAGTTTACATCACAGCACATACACACACTGTTTAATTCATTCTCTACACTTATGCTAACCCTTATTGATTTTGGAGAGGCTAAACAACAAAAATCCATCCTCTCCAGACAGTGATTATCACTCTTGCAGCAGCTTCATGAAGGAATTCAAAGTTACAGCTGCTAAACTATGATTGGATCCTCACTATAGGGGGGAGGGCCTTAGGGAATAAGCACATTTAGTGTTTTTCTTTCCCAACAGTGACATCACTGAGCTTTCCCGAAATGTAACAACACTACTGTTGCAACATCACTGTTGTTTTCTGAGACAGAACAGTGAAGGCACTGCTATATTTAATCTCCCATCAATCCAATTACACTACAGTGACACGACTGTATTGTACTGTCAGTTACCATAACGCTAAAAAGACAGTGATGTTGACATGTTTTTAGATCAGATATAATAAAAATGGAATGTGGATCAGACGCAGCTGGGAAATTTTCCAAAATTCCTTTTAGTGATATGAACGTCTTAAGAAATATGTTTTTACTCCCTGTGTCCAGAAACCCTCACAGCTCATCCTGTACTTGAACTTTCTTGACGTGATAGAGAGGCTTACAAGTGGAAAAAATGACATGAAAATCTTGTGTTTTTTTATAAGGTACTTATGATTTGTTGATTATGTAATATGAAACCAGTGGTGGAGGAAATACTCTGACCCTTTATGCAAGTAAAAGAACAAGTACTGAAGTCTAAAAATAAAATTCCTAAAATTAAGCTGTTACTTACTCAAGTATTGTCCCAAAGTACCAAAAATGAAAGTACTCATTACATACTGACTTATTTCTTATTGTATAATATAGTGTTTTTTATCATAACCAAATACATGTCTTTAAGTTTATCAATAAGAAGCCAATTTTAGACACTTTTGGTAGATTAGCAGCACAGATTCATGTTATATTGGTGCGCTTAAAGACATTAGTAATGCTCAAAGTGTGGTTTTTTTTTTTTAAACAGAAGTGACAATTTAAACAGATTAAATGATATTATTTCATGTAAAACACTGAACTGAAAAGGATATAGTGACTGTATGGGTAAAAAAAAATACAAAGTATAAAGTAGCCTAAAATATAAAGTAAAGTGTAAATACCACAAAGTTATACCTTAGCACATAAGTTCAGTGAATGTACTTAGTTACTTTCTGCTACGGTCTTACACTGAACTCGACCTTGTACTGAAATCAGTAAGGCTCAGTTGATAACAATGACTAACTTTCTGTGTCTAAAGGTCAATTCACTGGGAGTGCACCGTTTCAACAAATAACGCATGAGTCAGCTACTATCATTAAGATGACATCAGCTAGAATGCTATCACCGAACACCAGAACATGAATATGTCTTGTGTGACGGATAAAGTGCCGACGGGTCACACCTAAAAATCTTAGCGCATTTGGGGTTTCCTATAGTGCATGAAGGGATGGTAACTGACTGGAACCTCTTAATGAAGCCTAATATGTTTCAGCTCCCTTTTTTTCACCTCTCTCCTTCTGGCTTACTAACACATGACATTTTCTTTTTAATAAACCATTATCTTAATATCCTCCATTACATGTACTGTAGGGCAGCGAGGGCATGGCACACTCACACACACATAGAAGAGAAAGGCAATGAGACATTAGACAGAATACAGTACGTCTGTGTGGAGTGTCTCCCGTCAGTCATTAGGTCTATTCAGGCATGGATACACACTACTGATGTAATGAGGCACAGTGAATGTGTTCAGTCTGTGTGTGTGTGTGTGTGTGTGTGTGTGTGTGTGTGTGTGTGTGTGTGTGTGTGTGTGTGTGTGTGTNGATTGAAGGATGAATCATTTGAGGGATGACCTGATTCTTCAGGGAAGTTTGAGCTTGCGTGTGTATGTGTGTGTGTATATATGTATGTGCATTTCAGGGGTGGGGGGGTGGGGGGTGGGGTTAATGGCGCATGAAATGATGGCTTCATTAGCATCTCCCCGAGATAAACCACATGATAGGACAATAATCATATCTGTCAGTTACATGACAGGAACAAAAAGGATATTGGTGAGGCTAATCGTTAGATGACAGCAGTAGGAAAAAATGGCTAAAATCTTTTAAATCTGTTTTTAATTACACCTGGAAAATCTATTTGTGTCATTTTGTGGCCACTTTTTTAAAGTTTTAATAAGCTTGTGACATCATTTAGTCTATAAATCACTATTTTTTACCTATACTAAGGTGCATCATATTAGTTTATATTACTGGCAAAGACATAAAGTTAATGATATGTGAACTGCTCCTCATTACATCAACAGGTCAAGCAGTAAGATCAACGTGAAAATCAATCAAGATGCAACAACACACATATTTACATTCTAACCCATTCGTGCATTTGTCCTTGTTTCCCGTTGGTGTTTGGTTATTAGTCATTGTTCCATTTTCGGCTCTAAATGGTAGCTTTTCCTTTACTCTTGAGTTTTATTTTGGAAAGAAAGAGAAGTTAATGACTGTTTTCCCGTCACTGCTTTTGTTGACAAAGTTAACATTGGCCAGTTCACCCCCGGCATCTTGCAGTCATCCAAGTCTGGAATCAAAACCAGCGCCTTGCTTTAATTCCCCCATGATCCTCGGAAATGTGCGGTTGCTGCGCGCGGATGTGGAGGTTGTGTTTTTTTTTTCTTTTTTTTTCTTAACTTTTTTACAACCGTGTGCAGACCTACCACAGCTACTCTGATGAAGGCAGATCTTAGGCGGTATATGTGTGTGTGTGTGTATGTGTAAATGTGTGTGAGTGTTTGTGATGTGTGAGGTGGAAGATGAGGGTGACAGCCAAGAAAACAGCCTCCGGTGTCATCTGCCTCTTTATCGCAATAATGAGAAATGAGAAGCTCCATATGTGGTGCCACGATTTTTAATGTCAGGATTGAAATGTGCCCTCAGATCTCCCGTAGACAAAAGGCAAAAAAAAAAAAAAAAAAAGCATGAAACCATCAGTGTCATTCTCCTCACAAAGGCTATGACAGTCATTCTCTGCGACTGATGCTAATGTTGATGTGATAGCAGGTTTTTTCAGGTGACATAATGTGCCCTGTGGCTGCTACATTGAAGGTCCTCAGCTGTTAATGACAGACATGCTGCTGATTGTATTTTTAAAATGTATGACCAGGGGTGTCAGCCAGGCAGCCAATTTTCAAAAAAAGGGTTGAGGGAACGGTTTCATTTTCATTTCATCAAGGCAGTCAATTAATACATTACAGGTTCACAGATAAAGCATTGAATATTGATGTGTGTGGTAGAGATTCAGCATAATATGTTAGCTGATTCTAAGCATGTTTGTGTCTGTTTACACCTGGTGTTAACATGTCTTGGTTGGTCCAATCTGTAGTGGTAATATGACCCAGATGTGACCTCAATAAGAAACTGTTAATCCACTATTATTGTACAAACATAAAATACAGGAAATGTTTTTTTAATACTGCATACACATTTCCTGTATTTTCTGGTTGTATTCTAATTAAAAGACTGATACATTATTATATGTTCTCATTATACCATTGATAAAACAACACATCTAATGGACTAACACTTTTACACAGTACTGTATGTCTTCAGCGCAGGACGTGGCTTTTATTTTGGTAAAAACAGAAAACAGAGATGAGCATGTGTGTAGGTGGAGTCATCTGAACAGTTACTGTACATGTGTATTAGTTCTTAAATTAGTTCTTAAGTTTTGAGTCTACACTAAAAACCAATCTGGTGCACGTGTGGCTGATGTAATAAGCATTTCCCCTTTTGACCTTTTGAGCAAAACTGATGTAGACGGCGACAAAATCTGGACACCATCGGTCAACTGGAGACACATAACATACAGACAGGTGTGAGCAGAAATGTGTCTGGGCTGTCCACTTGTGATGGAATCAGCTGAGACGCGTGTTAACACCAGGTGCTAACGGGACCTCTGTTTCGATAAAGTTAAGCGATTCAGGCCGGTGACGGAGCAAAAGCAAGCCCCCTACCAATGACCTCTGATGACCTTGCTGTGTTGACGCTGATAATTAAACCCATTGTTAAGATCCGAAATGGAATCCCGTGGGTGTGCTGTTGCTACCTAGATGGCGATGTTAAAAATGAAATGTTGCATGTGTCTATTATTTGCATTATTTAAATATTCCATACATAGATTTGGGAAATGTGTCAATCTTTGCATCGAATTGTCATAAAGTAAGCAAATGAGCGTGGTTCCCGAAATATGGAGCTATTACTGTCATGATTTGAAGCTTGTGTGCACAACTGTGTCCATAAAATGACATCATCTGTCAAGACTTTTTTTTTTGTGGGCTCTGCAACGGATGTAAGGCTATGGTCATTTCTGAAATAATTGCCAAATTCATATAAACTCTGTCTGCTTTCACACTCACAGCTAAAATACAAAACAGGCAAATGTATTTTGGCTTGGCGGTAAGGAATTGTCAAATCTCTTAAAAAAATCTAGAAAACAACAATGAGAAAGAGACGCGGTTCTTTTGCAGGAATTTGCTCAACTGTAAATATCACTTCACTGACGAGAACAGCCTTATTCCAACCTTAATTTGCCGACTTGACAGGCAACAACCAAGATATAAACCAGCCATCAAAAACTGTGAATAAGGTCACTACATCAACACTTAAATAACTTTCTTAGATATGTCCCATTCTGGCTAAATATAGCGAACAACCAGGCCATCTCTCTGGCCCATATATGCGTTCACTCTCCAGCAGACCTATATGTAAGTGCCAGACGTACTGTGGCTGCTGAGAGCTTCTACAATTTAAAAATTACACACCTCTGATAAGCCACTGCTGGANTCTCCGTTAACAAAAATCATCTGCTCGTTTTCTCGTCACGAGCACGATTGCGTCAACGAATTCCCATGCTTTGGAAAAAAAAAAGAAAAGATGTTGTTACATTAGACAGCAGAAAAGTAAGTGCGTCACCGTCATGTGGATTACTTGCTGTGGTGCGCCACACAGTCAGATGAGAAGCTTTCTAATAGCTTTGGGTCTCCTTCCCCTTCTCCCTCCCCTCTCCCTCTCTTTTTGTCAACACTATGGTGATGTTCATGTGATCTGTGGAGCTTCTCTATAACCCAGCCAGCAACCTCCCTCCTTCTTCCTTCCCTCCCACCCCCGCCTACTGGCAAGCCTCGGCACTGTGGCCTGGAAATCAGCACCAGACATAGCATGGATGCAATGTCCCGAGCCAAAACTGATGGAGGATGGAGGGGAGTATGGAGAAGGGAGGGGGGGATGGGTGTGATTGTGTCAGCATCTGTGAGTGTGCATTTATCAAGCAGGACTATGAGAATTCTGTGTGTTTGTGCACAATAAAAGGATCAAACATGATCTACAACTGGATATCCTATAGAGTAGAATGAAAGGGTGGAAATAAAAGAGAGGGGGTATAGGCCCTCTTGGAGCAGTAGGAGGGGTGGTGGTGATGGTGATGGTTGAGGGGGGAGGGTGATCTAATGGGCAACCAGTTGAAGGTGAGGCCAAGTGGGGTTTTTGAGGGCTTGTACTAGGGCTTCCTGAGAGGGTAGTTACTCACAGGCACTGGGGTGGTGTCGGTGGGGATTTTGGTTTAGGGAAGGCGAGAGGTGGGAGGGGTGGGGGGAGTTGAGGTTCATACTGGCATGTCTTTGATCTACTGAAGTGGCCTGAGGTCTATGTAGCCTGCTGTGCGGAGGTATGAGGTGAAGATATAAGTGGAGGTTACACTTAAAAACATTCGAGCGCACTGCATTGTATTAAGAGACTTCTTTTAATGATGTTATGCGGAAGGTGAAATTAATATAAGGGGCTGTTTAGTCCATAAATCACACTTATAATATACATACCATCACTCACACACACATGTTTAAACAGTAATAGTGGTATGTAGTGGATGATAAAGAATTATAAGAGACAAAAAATGGTGTAAGTGAGATTAAGAAGAGACGCGTGAAATTATGCATGCAGGAGAAACTGGTAGTGTGTGCATAATGGTGTGTGCATGAATGTGTGTGTGTGTGTGTGTGTGTGTGTGTGAGACAGTATGATGGTGAATGTAATAGAGAAAGAACTGGAAGGCACTTTTTATTCTCAGCTCCGGGTTGGCTCGTAGCTTTAATGAAAACAAATCCTGCACCTGCTCACTGTTGCTGCTAGCAACGTTTAGGCCACAAGGAGCATTTTAAATCAAGCCGCATGCACGCTTAAGGACAGATTGCGTTTCGATGTGATTCACATACTACTGTTTTTAAATCACTATTATCCATCATGAATGTTTTGTCTTTTTGTGCCTCACATACTGTTTTCCCTCATTCACCCATATAAGACAAATATCTCTAATGTATACTGAGTTATTCCATCTTGTTGGGATTGTGCAATCAATGACAAACTTTAAAAGAATTGGGAAAAAAAAAAGAAATATGATTTTAAGGTACTCTGAGGAGTTTTCTTCTAGTAGTGGAGCTATGGAGCACTGTTTTTTTAAGAGTGGTCCCATATTTGTTTATATCATGCATAATGTAGCATAATGTTTACTCCCACTTTTCCACTAATAATTATTTGCATCAATGCAAATAATGCAAATCTTAAAATAATCAGATTTGCAAATGTTTTAAGAGAAGACATTGCATTCAATACACTTGTTAGAATTCAAGGAAACACATATACTACATTTAAACTATTGTTTAATGAACAGTTTGGGTTTGTGTGGAGTTTACATGGTGTATGTGTAATATTAGGATGCAATGTGCAAGAGAAAGTATGATTTATGACCCAATTGACTTCTCATAGGGTGACCATACATAATTTACTCTCATGTTGATGCCTCAGCCATCTAGGTGACAATACCCAGCATTTTGTCCTTAAGGTAGATAAAAAAAAAACCCAAACAAGATTACTATCTCTGTTTGACCCACGGCTAAGGTGAGGCTGCACCTTGCAGAGGTGGTTAATGCACAGAGAAAGTGCAATAATGAAATATACGGGGGAGGCAGCCTGAGCAAACAAAGAGAAAATTCCTTGTAAAACAAGGGTGATATCACACAGAGTACATGTGACACATTTGCAAATGCAGCAGAGAGCTGGTGGGCCGAGGGTGTAGCTAAGAGGGGGAAATGTCACTTGTCTCTCCCGTTTTTAGTCTGTCTCCACTTATAAAACTCCCATAAAACCAATAATGTTGTGCAGATGTAGACATTTTGCCTGTGAGCTAACAATATAGAAGGCGCAGTATGTCGAGAATGCCTTTGATCAAGGCTTTATGAAGGAGACGGACGCTTTGATGAATTTGCTGACATTTCCAGGAGACTTTAAAGACTCGAGTTGGGATAATCAAATCAGTGTGCCTTTTCTCTCTTCGAGGTTAGGTAGCATGTATGTGGCTAGCCCCTTAAGAGTTTGGTTTTTTATGGTTTAGAGATGAGGAGACATTGTGTCTAAGTGCTTTTAGAATGAATGAAAGGACATTTGTATTTTCTGCACAGATACAGGCTACTGAATATGAATAAGACGCATGGCTGTGCTGCAAATTCATTCATTTGTAGTTTTTGTCATTCTTGCACTTTAACAATGAAATGATTTGTATTCACTCTGCATACATAGCATATTTGCATATTTTTGCATTTTTATTATGACATATGAGGAATGCATTCTATCTTTTGGTACAATTATAATAACTCTGATCTGAGCAGTAGTGCATTGCAATACCACTGATGGATCAAAAAAAAAAAAAAATCCCTGGCTCCAATGGACTCCCATTCATAAAGCATCAACTTCTCTCTTGAAATAGTCAACACAGTTTTTCAATGACTCATTGTGGTCTTGGCTTCTAAATTCAGGCGTTAGTCAGTGTACTGGTGGAAATTATTCCTCTATTAATGAGATCTTAAGACAAATAGCAGCTGGATGCTTACTGTGTGGGTGTTGATTGACAGTTGTGATTGACAAGATTGCTCCCCTGCTATGGAATTTGGGAGTGGCACGACTGTTGCGATACTTTGGTAAGTTTAAAGTTACTTAATAACAATATCTATTGTAAAAGTTAACTCAGGTTAAAATGTGTCTCCACAACTCAGTGTTCATGATAAGTCTGTGGTTGCATGTTTCCACAGCATAAAAAACAGCATCCTGCATGATTTATGTGGAAGGTGGCGGCTCCGAACAGAAAAGATGGCGCTGACCTTAAGTTGCAACTCCACGCTTCAGACTAGCTCCAATGAAACCAATGGGTGACATCACATCTCTACTACATCCATCTTTACATACAATCTATACTCTGACCCAGTGAGCTGGTATGACTGTTTGGTTTACATAATCTGTTTGCTTTTCTCACTGTGACGGACTTTGAATATTTCAGGCCTCTGCTCTTTGTCCTTCTCCGAGTATTAACATTTCCCTTAAAGCCAGCATCATTTGTCTTCACCGAGCGACTGATTTCAGATGCTGACAGCATACAAATGCACATTCATATGACACTCATCACACACACACCTGCTTGTGCAAACACACCCGCGCTGGCATGTCCTGTTGACTCGGCAGGCCAGGGATGTACTCACAACCTTTTCTTACACGTCGTCGCCTCTCTTTTGACCATCTGTCTCGTCTCTCTCTGCCATTTAGTTTAGACAAACCTAAAAACAGTCAAATAACCTTGGTGTGAATCCTGTAAGTCTGAAGAATGAATTATAGGGATTAATTAACTATAATCTGTCCTCAGTGTGATTATGTAAATATTTCATCTGCCAAGGGGAACTGGGTTTCTTGAATTCCCCTGGTTGGTTATCTCAGTTGGTAATATGGCAAAGTTCTCACTTTTCTGGGTCTGAAATTCACTGCCGTTTTTACACAGTGTAATAGAACTCACCACGATGTTTACATGAACATCTGAACCTTGACATTGTCACAAATTTTATTATCAAACTGGGGTTTCTATTACGGTTAGTACAGCGTGAGTAATGGCAGGCAGAAAAAAAGGCTTTCTATTTCTGCAGTGCCTTCAATTTTGAAAATGTCCTAGCCATTAAAGCCAAAAGGTACTTTCATACAAATCTAAATGATCAAACCTGTTCCTGCGCTATTTTCGCCTCTCAAGCAAATCCATATACAGTTTAAGTAAGACAGAATGCCCAAAATAATCACAAAATGCACACATCATCTAATGCCATGTTGTGCCATCTGAGAAATGTGCCCCTATCAGGCCTCTGGTGTCTTTTGTCAGTTAATGGAGCTGAAAGACGAGGGCTGAAATTGAGATGCTTTCCCACAAGGCAGCATAACCAATCATATGATATCCCGGACCCAGCTGCAGACGATCACTGCAGATAATGAACCTGTTTGGCCACCAAAACTCTGACTATGACACACTCCACTGATGCATCACTTTCCTTTCTCTACTATTTTTTTGGTTCACAGATGTCACATCTGCTAACTGACAGGTAAAACTGTTATCTACTTTCTCATCTGATTTTGCCTTTTATTATATTACGAAATAATGTTTTAAAGTACAATTGATTCTGGAGGATCGGTAGTATGGGAACTTCTTTTAAGTTGAGGAGCTAACCGTTAGTCAGGCAGGATAGCTTGTCAGTCACAATCCACTCTGAAACACCGGTGTTCCAAAATTCCTCCACAAGCAGATTTACTGAAGCAAGAAAAGACTGTTAGCAAGCTAGTTAGCTCAGTTGCTAACAAAACAAATTTGTACAATTGACTGTTGTTTCATAATTGTCCACAAACCATGAACCACTCCTCATGTGAAGTGTTTTATACTCGAAGAAGTTAAATATTAGTTGACGGAAAGCTAATAAGCAACGATAGTTTCCTCCATTTTGGACTCTGTTGATCAATGGCGCACATTTGAGGTTTAAAATTTAACATGACATGAAAAATTGGTGCAGATTTGCTTCAAAGCCTTTGAAATAATTGATTGTGTTGATACATTTGGAATTTATTGCTGGTTAAAATATTGGTGTGATTTATGGATTTTAGTCTCATCCATACATGTGCCAAAGAGGTAAATGCGACCAAGCCTTCAAAATCAACAAATACATTGAGAGCCATGCATCATGTCATGTCATGTAATAAGAAATATATGTTTTAAGCAACTACAAAAAAAGGAATCAAAGCGCAAACCAAGGAGAATGTCAAATTTAGACAGCCTGACAGATTAAACAATGAAGATGAATGAGTACTCAGTAACCAACTCGCTGGATTAACCTGCCAAAGACTGTGTACTGCCAGATTCAGCCTTGACTGTCGCCTCAGTTTAACATCCAAGTACAAAATTATAGTTTTAAAATTCAGGGGGGCCCACATGTGGCATCCGTGTGTTGAGCGTTGCGGCCTGCGGTGTCGAGGTTTAACAGGCAATCACGTTTCTTCTTCACACCCACTAACTGCAAGCTTTTTGAAATGGTCAGAGGAGAGACTGATAATTACACTGACACTTCCTGAATGGGCTCGTAAGTGAGGTTCTACAGATGGGGGCGTCGTAATGTGAGAACGAGGGAGGACGGCGCAGATGATGTGCAGTACAGTATGCAGCTGGTCAGGGCAGGGGGTTAAGATAATTCCATTTTATTGCAACTTAGGTATTAGTTTTCAAAGTTCTGGCTGTTGTTTCTGCCTATCAATGGACTCATCTAAGTCATAGCCCACTTTATTTGGTTTCCAATCATTCCTAATTGCACAATAAAAAAAAGTGTGTACAAGTTTAAGTAGGCATTTTATGTTTGTACTCAATCGATTTCTCTTTCAAACATCTAACTTCTCGTGTTTCATGCATTCTTTGACATTCAGAAAAAAAAAATCACTGAATTATACTTACCAATGAAGGAATTACAACATGTTCCCGTTGAAACAAACTAAGCAACAGTGTGGCATGTATATAATGTGTGGCTGATTGGCCATGAGGGACAGCTGTGTGGGCAGGAATGAGGGACAGGTGTACAGAAAGGAGTAGGTTCACGTGTATGGCAATTTGGCAAACGTGGGAAACTGGTGAAGACAATTAATAATGATACCCAGACTTAAAGGCGGAAGAACAATTTAAGGACACACCGGTTTTTCTACCTAATGTTGCATAGATAATGTCCCTTCAAGGTTAATTGTCTAATCATTTAATTATCTGAAGCTAATATGAAGCTTCAGTAATCTAAATGAGCCAAATCAAGAAGATATGTTTCAACATTACAGACTATTTAATTCTAAAATATGCCTTTTTGTTACTACAGGCCTCAACAGGATAACGTATACCTTGCATTTACATTTGCCAAATGGCCACAAACATGACTCCTAATGAATGCTAATGTTGCTCTTTGTCTGCAGAATGTGTAAACAGGCAACTGTTGGCAGGCTTGTTCAGCTCTATAAGGTGATGATATGTTAGTGTTGTGTTTACAGCTTGTTCTGCTGCCAAGTAGGGGGGAAAAAATCAATTGATGCCTTATAGTTTACCATTTGTATTTTTTGCCATTTGTACTTTTTAGATTAGAAAATCAATACCACTCTCTTGGCTTGTTCTCTAAATGTGAAGCAACGGCCGCCAGTCGATTAGCTTAGCTAAGAATAGCAAAAGACAAGAACCAAAGTGCAACAGCTAGCTGTAACATTCCAAAAACTGTTTTTTGTGGCGTTGGACAAACAAAAAACATGTTTATTTGTGAGACTGAAAGGTTTTAGTTGATGTATTTTCTAACTTTGGACAGAGCCAACCTAGTTGTTTTCTAAGCTAAACTAATATACAAACAAGATCCTGCTATCAATCTTCTCATTTAACTCTTGGCATAAAAAGTGAGTTATTTCCTCAAATGTGTAACTATGATACTTTTGCTTTAAATATAGACACAAGAGGAGATTGTTAAGACTTGTTCTAGTGTTTACTTTATAGGGTTAAAACAGGTTAAAAGCTTAAACAGTACTTGGATGAATGGGATCACTGAGATGGTGCAAATCTGAGGACATGCATGCTACACATTAATCATTAGTCACACATGGCTTACATTTGAGAAATTCAAGGGGATCCGGTCTGTTTACATTACGGGTCATATGTTACGAGACCAATTAAACACCATTCATTCTTTTTCCACTGCCAACATACACTTTCCTGGTCTGTTGCCCCCAATTTCTCCTCCGCAGCTCCTCCATCACAACTCCCTAATACCCATGCAACATTTAGGCGGAGCAGCAGGAAGGGTACAGCTCAGGGAGGGTACAGCTCATACTCAACCACCCCCAATACTTTTACTCTTGCAGGCAGGGTGATGATCTGTAAAGAGAATCATTAAGACTCAATTTGTGACTGTGACGTGCACGCACACATAGCCCAGAGAAGGCTATCCATCACCGGCAGCCCATTCCTCGACATAGAGGAGGGGGGGGGGGATGATGTAGGGGCTCGCTGCTTGTCTGTGTGACCTCTGACCTCCAGGATGCATGTATCTGAACATGGCCGCATGATATGAGCTCACACTCAGAAAGAAAACAGTAGGTGGTCTGGCTGTGATAGGCGTCGTCCAATCTCGTTTGAACCCCATCCAGAGATGAAACGTCCTTGAGAGAGACACTCAGTCTTCTTTTTTTCTGGCCTGCTGCTGTTTTTGACCTTCATCATGAAAGTCGTACATGCTTAATGTATTCAAAAAAACGCAATTACCCAATTACATTTTATGTATAATGAGGGGAAAGAATGAAAAGGGGATGTAATGGAGGGGCCATTTCAGGGGAAATATAATGAATGCTTTCTGCTTGTTGACCCTCCTTTTCTGTTTTACCACAATAACTCAAGGCCCCCCACCCAAATAATGGCTGATTGCTGGAGACGAGCTATCAAAGGGGCAGCGTAAAGGTCTGGGTGTTAAGAGGCAGCACTCTCTCCCCTGCCTGTCTTTGATGAAGGGGGTCTTCTGCTGGAAATCTAATTCCTCCGTACCTCCTGGATGTTTTCATTGTATTCGAGAGCTTCCCCTAACGACTGCAGCTCGGCAACCTCTTCCACTACGTTCCTATGGTAACAAGTCAGTGCGTGCGTGTATGTCTGGGTGATGAGTGATTGTCTATATTTGTGTGTGTGTGTGTTCATTACGGTTGTGTGGCTTATTTTTACATAATGAATCAATTACCGAAGCTGTGGAGTGAGCTCATTTGAATAATCTCTTAAAAAAAGGGGGTATGGGGAGGTGGGTGTATGGGGTGGGGGGAATGTGTGTTTCCTCTCCCCCAAATGTGCATCTTCACACACCACAGATCAGTTTTTTTTTCCCTTGCAAAAGGTACAACATTGTATATATATATGTGTGTGTGTGTACATGGAGGAAAGAGAGTGTATAATGGGACATCCAACTGACATCATTTGCTTGCCAATCTGCACCCTGCTTGCCAAACCCAGCCTCCATAATTGCTTCACTGAGCAGGGCTATGGCAACTACAGCATCTCTATTTTTAAACAATCCACCATATGGGAGAAAGTGTCATAGCACCCCCTACTGTCCAAAGTGGTCAATGATTCACTTCACAACAAATCTAAAATTCATTACTGTCACAGTAGAAAATTTAGTGTGAAACCTCTAGATTCTACACACTCAGTGAAGTGGAGACAATATTTCCATACTTACTGAGTTTTGAATTTTAAAATAAAAGGGGAGGAATTAAATGTCATAAGTATTTTAAATGACGTAATTAAACTTTTCTGTGGGAAAAAAAAGATACAAACTAATCTTAAAAGCAGAGTTTTATGTATGTTAACATGCTCATAGGGGATCTTTAAAGCCTTGATGGCATATATATTTCATTCTGTGTTGAAATATTTTATAAATGATACTTAAAGAAATATTAAAAAAAAAAAAAAAACAAAAAAACTTGTCTGCTCTTCCACCAATCTGACATCTATTCTATTTTATTGTCCACATATCAACGATATATTGACAATAGAATAGAAGTATGTGATTATGTGAGACGGGTTGGCAGCTGTCATTTTTGTTTTTTTTTAATTAGGGGTTTATCTTTAGTAATTAAGATGTGAGGAGGTTAATTAAGGCTTATCCCGACTGCTGGAGAGCATCATTTGGATTGAGACCTGCTGTTTAAAGGCCTAATTATTAATCCATGCATAACAAAAAAGAAAAAAAAAGGAAGCTTCACCATGGAGACAAAGAAAGCCAGCCAAGGCATAGAACAAAAACTTTTTTTTTTAATTTAATCAATTGCAACATTTCTATTCTTAGTTTTCTGGTAACTGAAGAAGATGTTCTACATATCTCTGCTATTATTCTAGTCATTAGCCTAAAATTATAAATGACATCAAACTGTATGACAACATAAAACATTTAATATTGCCACATACTACATATTGAATTTGTAATAATAAATTAAGA
>JANJYP010061701.1:0-13368 GCA_024605115.1 Rastrelliger brachysoma
TGTGTGTGTGTGTGTGTGTTTTGTTGTGTGTGTGTGTGTGTTTGTGTGTTTTTGTTTGTTTTTGTCCACTGGGGGGTAGGGGAGGGGCCTGCCAGGGGTGGCACAGACGGAGAGTGGAGATGGACAGTTGTCCACACACAGCGTTCCAAACAAACATAGGCACACGCTTACACACACACACATGCACACACACACACACACACACACACACACACNTTCCAATCCTCTGAATGATCCAATGGTGTTCTGTCAAGCTATCCCGTCTTGGCCCTGCCTGTAATGAGTCCAGCGAGCTCTCCCACTCTGGACAGCTTGTCTGGGGAGCCACATATCTCTAGTTTGGACTGCTGGAGAAAACAGAACAGCCGGTCTCCTTCCCACACCATCTCTCTCGGACTCCTCACTTCAGTCTCATTTAGGTTTCTGCACAACTTTACTTTTCCCTTAAGGCCAATTAGTAAATACTACACTACAGAGCGCTTAAGACAACAGGAGTCTCTTGTTTCTCTTTAGAGCTACACAATATCAGTAATACAAGAGAATGTGAGTGATCTTAAAAACATCTGAGGAACAGAGAAAGCTTCAGCTGATAAGATAAACTGTTTTGTAATGTATTTAAATTCCTAACCAAATTTGTTCAAAACACAAACAAAAAATGTGAAGCAGTTCTCAAGTGCTCTCATCCATCCAAAGTGATGTCTTATTTGGATGTGCGGTACATTTTTCCTTGGTTTTTCCTGTTCCTCTTTCCTTTTCCTGTCTGGAAATGATTAGCCTAAATAACAATGCAACTCTGATTCAAAATGGTCTGAGCATGTACAAAATAAATGTTTTTCAGCTGCAAACAACCACATCCGTTATATTTAATTCATCAAGTGTTTGACTAATGAAGGACTTCTGAAAACAAAAGCAGATGGGGAAAATGTCGCAAACTTTCCCCTAAGTGTCTGCCCCTCAAGACCGATTACTTTCAGCCTTTTTGGTATGAGCCTGAAACTAAGGATTAAGGACTAAATTAGACTTTTTAAAAGTCAGTTTGGAATTTCTAGGATTAATAAATCTTGTTGGCAAGTCCTCCAATTGCAGCTTGTGGTTTTGCAGTAAGAATCAGCTGTGACCATGTTCTTTCCAAGCTTTCTGATTGGACAATTACAACAACGTACCGACTCACTGTCACTCAATTAGGGGACTGATTAACTATTCATTTCAGGATAGAAGGGGGAAAGGGAGAAAAACAGAAATGAAAAATAGGAGGCAGATACAAATGACAAGGCTGAACTTCAGCCAGCAACACAGAAATGAGTCACACAAACTTGCACAAACTTTTCAGTCTCGCTCTATCTCTCTGTCTTGCACTCCCTCCTTCAGGACACCCGCACACCTCTGCTCCCCTGCTTTTTCAGATGCCACATTACTGCACAGAATGAGATAGATGGAAAATCAGGGAAAAACCTTGATGACAATTAAATAAATAACTCCGTAACTATGTGAGCTCACCAGCCATTTGTTAATCAACCCAAACAGGGATTTAATTTAATGCTTTGGCCGAGGCTGAAGCTGATATGCAGATGGCGCAGAGACGGGGCTGTGTGACTGGCACTCTGGGAGCTGGAGGGGTGGCGGGTGGTGGTGGTGGTGTATCGAGGTAGAAGGAGGCGGAGTGGAGAGGGTGGAGAGGAGGTTCTGCCACGTTCCAGCACATACACAGCAGCTCACCAGCCGGGAAGAGGAATGTGTCGTCTGGCCACGAAACAACACACACACTCACATATATGCATACACACATATTTAGTGCACTAACACAAAGGGCTTAAGTGTATAAGGACAGAATACATAACAAGTTTACTGACCAAGTGACTGAGTAACCGGTTGGCTAGTTGCCTAAGTAAACAGCAGACCAATAACCGAGAAGTTGACTTATTCTTTAAACAACTGAGTGACAGGCAGGTTGTGAGTGTGTTGGCTGGATAACTGATCATGTTTTAGTGCTGAAAAGATTCAAATAATTGATTAGTTGATAGGCAACTGTTTTAATTGACTATACTTAGTTTCTCAGAAATGTGATAACACTCTTAAAACCTCTGCAAACGTGTAGCCGTATGAAGGGCTGCACCAGTCAAACTGATGGGTGGACTTCAGCTGTTATGCTCTCCTTATTGATAAAGGTCAAGACACATCCAGACACAGCAGTGTGTAAAGGGGTTTCCATGTGTTCGTGTATTTGAGCATCAGCGGCTGATACTTGAGTACAAACAGTAATACATAGGTAGGAGGGTGAGGGGGAAGGAGGCGGAGGCAGAGGAGGGAGAGAGAGACTGGATAAACATCACGCAGGTAACTTAAGGGCAAAGGAAGTGGGGGAAAGGGGAGGTGGCTGAGTGCAGCAGAGAAGGCAAAGGGGATAAGAACGATATCATTCTGAGAGTCTGTCTCTGAGTGCAAGAAGCACACAGAAGTGTCTTCTGAAGAGCCACATAGTACACTTGTAGTTACTCTTACAATGCTGAGAGATTAAAAACTTGATGCACAAAATGTACAATCTATTTCACTGTGGATGTGTGTGTTTGTGATATACGTGAGGTGTATGCGTGATCCCGACCCCAGTAGTTCTAACTCCAGTCTGCTCAGACATCTTAAGGCGAATCCGGGCTCTTCAAAGCCAATCCACTTACAGTGCATTAGTCTCATTACCACATCGGGGCTGGACTGGTGTTAGTGTTTGTGTGTACGAGTGCTTTAAATACAGTCACCATCACTGTAAAAGCACATATGGTTTTACCACTTTTTAAATGATCACACAGCACTAGAATATGGGGGAAATCTTTTGAAGAATCAAATAATTCAATTCAATTTGAAGTTGGGGCTGCAGCTGAGATTTAAGGCTTAGCTCTTGAATAACTGTACAAGCCTGTGGCTCAATCTGTGGAGTGAAACTACACAGAAGCAACAGCAGCCTGGAGGCGAAGAAGATGCTAGAGTGAAGGATGGGGGGAAACAAGAAGGCTGGCTGACAGAGAGAGAGAGAGAGAGAGAGCATGGCCTCAATGTACACGGTTAAGGCTATGAAAGAGAGACAGTGACAGAGAGCCGGGACAGGGCAGGGCAGTCACAGGGCGACCAGACTGAGTGGAAACCCATGGGAGTGTGGCCATCCCTTGGGGCCACTAGGAGATTTTACCCAGCCAGCTGCACACTGCCAGGACCTCCTGGTATGCTGAGCTGGATGCACACACATATACAGGCTGCCCTGGTGCCCCTCTGCTCCCCCAGCTGGTACAGAAGGAGGCGAGCACTCACGCACACATGCATGCATGCGCGCACACACACACAGACACACACACACACAGACACACTCACACACAGACACACACACCAATGTACAAGGCATTCCGGCTTTCAAATTTGTGAAGAATTTGCTATGCATTGAACACAACACTTCATGTCAAGGAAAATTGTCTAAATTACAAAAGTAAAACACTCTTTTTCTATAAATTAAGTATTTTCTTTTGTTTAGTATCTTAATTCTTATAGTATATTATGATATCCTTTTTTCCTCTCCTGCATTACCACTTCAGTCCAGTAGATGGTGGTGGCTCCCTGGACCATGATGGCCACCGCTGTGATGCTAATACAGAGCTGGAGAGTGACTGACAGATGCACCGCAGCCAAGACGCCTCTCATCCTAATCCCCCTAACAGCACTCTGTATGCGTGCATACAGTATACAGTGTATGTATGTAGATATTATATATTTATAGATGGGGACCATGTGTGTATGTGTGAGTTGTTAAAAGTGTGTATATTTGTGCAAGAAGGCATTCAGTGAGCTTAAATCTGGATGCCTGTGTATGTGTGTGTATGTAAGTGTTTGTTCATGTGTGTTGTTGGTGGGTAGGCAGGGTCTGTTGGTTCCTAAAGCACCCTAGGATTAGTGCAGTGTTAGCATATTAGCATCTTAGCTGGAGGGCTACTGCTAAACACCACCTGTGCCGGACAGGCTAGCTACCCAGCTACCCCTCCCATCCCTTCTCTATCCCTCACCCACCCACACATATGTAGACACACACACACAAAGTGGGTGGGTGAAGGTCATTTAGCTAGAGTGACTCCAAGATTACTGTCTTACTGTCTTCATTCATTATTGTAACTAGTTTGTATCTTTAAATGTTGCATATCATTGTTATTTTTGCCTTCATTCTTGTTTTCTATCACATGATAAAATAAGTAACTTTAATGTTTTTTCAACATGAGATTCAAGGTTGACATCCAGACACTCCTGCAGTGAATGAAGGACACTTTTACATCTATGTCATTAAACTTATTTGACATGAATACCAGCACACAGCTGATGGGTGAATGATACAAGCACAACATGAAGTGCTGAAGGTGGACAAACTGTCGATAGAGTCATAGTGATAAAGAGAACTGCTCTTCAATCAGTCGGTGTTAATCTACACATGGTACATATGGGGAGTCTAGTCTAATCAGTATCTATTAACACAAACATCTCTAAAGCTAAATACAAGAGTTCATGTGTTCTGAAAATGTCAAATCTTTGGTTGAACTGCAGAGTTTAAAATTATGTTGTCCTATAATGATAGAAACAAGAAACCTTTCACATCTTTTATAATGATGATAATAATAATAATAATAATAATAACACTCTTTGAAGCAGACTGAGACATTATTTCAACAACCAGCAACATGTAACAAAAAAGAATTAAATACCTGAGGAGGCTGTTGAATTTTAGAAACTGAATGATTAAAGTCAAGTTTTCCTTTTTAATAATATAATTCAAAGATTTTTTGTTATAGCCCCTGTGCCCTGCTCCCTGATCTCCTGCTCTGTGTTCTTCTGTTTGCAGAAGCTGGTCCTCTGAAGCAGAACCATTAGTAGCAGAGGACACACCTGGGTCCAGAGTGAACTCCTGCATAGTACATGAGGCCGAGTCAGCCTTCAGTTCAACTCTTTTCGTCACATATTTGCTTCTGTTTTCGATTTTATCATGGGAACAGCCCATTTCACTTAAACTCTCAGTAAGAAATGTAAATGAGGAAGTCAACATCCTGTCCTATGTATATGCTATCACACTGAAAAAGGAACAAGACTGACCTTCAATCCAATCTCTTACAAACACACGTCCACATAGATGTTGTTTAGCGCATACTGTGGTCATACAGTAAGACACATCACTGAGTAGAAGGAGAAAACTGAGGTTCATGTCAAGATAGTAATAAACCCTATTTAGGATATTACGCACAGCTTGGTGAGATGGTCTTTTTCCTCTACACTTCACACATTCATCCACACACAAACAGCTACCGAGGCATAACAAGCCATTGAAAAGATGCCTTTAAGCATGTCAAGAAGGTAAAAATACAATCCACGCTAACCAGTACAAAAAGCCCTTGCATTCAAAGAGCCAATAACATTAGGAATGCCATGCTGCTTGTGTTCAGAATGCAGTATATCCAATGCGATTAGGAAAGGCACACACAGCCAATGAGCAAGCTAATCAAATTGCACTGATTGCTACTATATTGCCTCTCTCTGTTCTCTCCTTTGGACGGCACTGTATGTGTCGGCATCATTGATTTCTTAATTTATTTTACATCATTGACATTCACATAAAATATAATTCATATTTAAAAACTGTATATTATCTTTTAAATATACATATTAGTTGAAATTACATTAACATCCACAGCATATCTATGAAAAAAAAAACAGTAGGGCCCGTTAAAGTGCCATCTTTTACATTTTTTCCGTTTAAAACAGAACAATGTATGTTACTTTGTTTGATTTTACTAATTACTGTCACCTATTGTAATGGGTGAATATCTGTGATTAAAGATGCTTACTCACATAACTATCATAACAATGCTAAAAATAATGGCAGCTGATGCAAAAAACATTACTCATTCTTATTGTGAGTTCATGGCACAGTGGAGCTGCTGAAGTTTCCACATTTAAATCTGACATTCATATTCAAATTTTTAGCCTCTCTCACTCCCTCATTGGATGGTAAAACCATCCAACCACAGGCGGAGAGTAAGGCAGCTGGACCAATCAGTCAATGAGAATAGCTGTCGATCAGAATAAGACGGGGAGGATCAGGAGACAGACACAGCTGCCCAACTGTTGCCTACAACAGACAAGGAGTGTGTGTGTGTATGTGTTAGTGTGTGTGTTTAAAGCAGGCTGGGTGGGACTTTAACCAGCCCAACCCTGTCCAGTTGAGCAGTGGTGAACAGGTGCAAAGCTTTGTGCATGTAAGTGTGTGTGCATGTGTGTATGTGTGTATGTGTAAGTCGCTATTATTCCAGAGTGGTTGGCTCTGTATTATTTATTCAGAAATGCTGGGCTGGGGCTATGGGCGGCAGCTGGCGTTACGCGTGCATGCGTGTGTGTGTGTGTGTGTGTGTGTGTGTGTGTGTGTGTGTGTGTGTGTGTGTGCAATGTAAGGCTCCCTGCTCTTTTGTGAAGCCCCCCTCTTTTCCTAAAGCTGTGAAGCATTGTGCTATAAGTCTCCCTGTCTGCCTGTAAACTTATACACATGCATACACACACTATACTGTCAACAAACACACAAGCACACACACACACAGTCGAGTACAAAAAGCCCAATCCAGCAGGCAAGAGTAAACACTTAAGTACCATACCCCAAGTACTGTCAAGTACACCCCACGCCCAAAACACCCTGCATACACACGCTCATGCACGCACAGACGGACACATACGCACACACACTCACACACCAGTCCAGCCGTGCCTCAGTCTAAAGGCTCCATTCATGTGTTGCACTGAAGGGCCAACACTAAGTGCTCTCCACCTCACTAACTGCTGCTCTCTGCTCTCCCCTCTGTCCTGCCTGGCTACCTGTCTGTCTGTCTCTCCACCTGCCCGAGTGTATAACCCATCTGTCCATCAAGAAGCATTCAAATTTTAAAAATGTGACATTTGGTTGATTTAAACTCTGAACTGCTTCCTCCTTAACTTTTGTTTGTGTGGACAGGTGAAAGTAATGCCTCCAAGTAACCACAATGTGATACCTCCATCGCTTCATTTCAAGAGATTTCAAGCATAGGCTCTGTTTAGAGTTAACAGAGGTATAATGTGGTTATATCTGGATGAATCGCAGTTATATGGATATAAGGAGACATGTGATGGCCCACAGTTAATCATGCTTGTAAATCCCAACGTAACAAAATGACGCAAGGGGAAAACACAGGCTCAACTGATTTTCTCACAATCAGTCATGCTCCATCATGCGTAACAAACATGACTAAGTTACAGAGACTGGAATCATATTTGTTTTGGCTCATGTACTGCTAAAAATCCCCAATGTCTAACGAAGATGGTTTACCAAAACACTGCCCAATAACAGATCTATTTGTATCCCCGTGTGACTGTTGTTTAAAAGATGCATTACACACTAACTTCATGAACTATGGCAGAGTGAATATGGGCTAACAACATCACAGTGTGATTGCAACAGTCTGTCTGTCACGCTCGGAGGTGACAGACAGCTCTGTATATCAGTCCGTCTCAGACAAACACTTCTCTGTGCTTCCCCGAGAGCTGGTGTTTGTCATGTTGTGATGTCTGTCCGTCTGTCTAAGAGGCTGTTTTTGACAACATGTCCACCTCAGCTGGCCGACATCAGGCACTTGAGGCTCTGAGGCCATTCAAAAGAAACAAAGATGACCATTTATGTTAACTATGCTTTAATCTAATCTCTCAAATACTTTGTTGAAATAATATATTGTGCATTCTTATTTAGCCTAGATTACCTGTTCTGTTTTCAATTTAGTTGAATTTTATCCTGAAATAAGTCCCAATCAATGCACATAAAAAAAACTTTACTTTACATGAGGGACTGAAAAAACAACTTGGTTCAGTATTTGAGATCCATTGTGATGTTTAAGAGCAATTACAGTAATTTAAAAATTAATTGATGACTATGTGACGAGATGATCGTATAGACCAGGTAAAGGCTCAAGAAGTAGTGCTTGCAACTAACTATTATTTTTATTAATCTGCCTATTATTTTCTCAATTAATAGATTCATCGTTTTGTCTTATATATGTATTATATCTTACAATAATGAGTGCTCAAGTGTTGTCTTTAAACCTAAAAATATTTTGTTTACTATGTTTGAAACAAAAGTTTAGAACCCCATCTTTTTGTTAACACTTGCCTATTAATTTACTGTCGATTGATTAATCGATAAATGTTGCAGCCCAATTAATTACACAAAAATGCTAGGTGATTTTCAATTATTTTATTAAAAATAAAGGTTTATTTTACAAAGGAATTTAATCATTATTTTAAAAGAATATTAATAAAAGCCCTACTTAAACTGGTTTTGACATAATGTGCCTAAAAATTGGACTCTTCGTGATAAGTTCTGCTACCTTCTAAAAGGAAAAGAAACTAAAATCTCTCCCTCTGCATTGTTTATTACATACTGGAGAATATAATGTATGTGAAATCCCCAATAACATCAGGGCTCTCTGAATTTGCCTGCCTAGCCCTGCAAGATACTTAATGAGCAGGCCGTTTCCCAGGTCTATTCAAACTTGAGATATTGTGTGGAAACACTCAAACCACTGAGCAATATCTGAATATGGCAGATGTTCGTCCTCTTTTCTTCTCCGTTCTCCCCCTCCACCTCCTCTCATGCAGCAGTCTGCCGTTGAACCTCATGTTCCAGCCGCTATGCTGTGAGACATCTGCACCTCACTCACCGTTTCTTTCTTTCTTTTCCGTCTCATCTTTCCTCTGTATGCACACACACGCACACACACACACACACACACACACACACACACACACACACAAAGATAGAAGTCTTTTCTTGATGACAGATGGCAAGTCAACAATTGTACAGCAGTCTCTCTCTCAAAACATACACATACATACACACATACCACATGCACACACAAACACAGGAACAAACACCACCTCCTTGTTCTGCTGCCCCTTTGTGTCCAATCCCCTGTCAGATGTCTTGATTTGTTTCATACAGCTGAGTGTATGGATTAGTGTGTGTGTGTCTCTCTCTCTTTACCTTGGTATATTAAGCACTAGTTTAATGAGAGCTTGGTGAGGAGTGGGCCCCAGTCAATGGACCATATGGGGGACATTTAGCCCCTTCAGAACACTGAGCCAAGCCTCGCTGACATGATTACCACTGCCGTCCGCTGCTCTACACCAGTGTCAGAGTGGGAACGGGGAATTTTATCATGGAGAGCTAATTAATGACTGGAGATTGGCAACTAGAGACGGAGGGAGGATAGAAAATTCTGTCACTGTTTGGTCTCTCCTTCCTCTCGGTTTTTATTGGGCTAACTAATTCTGTGAAACATGCATGCACACAAAAGACGTGTATGCGAGCAAACATATACAAATAGAAAAAAAGCACTCGACATCGTAACATAGTGTCACATTTTCAGGCTGTTTAAAAACTGTATACATTGCACATCTTTGTGAATTCATATATTTATTCATGGCTCACATTTTCAGTGTGTCTGTGTGGCACAGCAGGCTGCAGCTAGTGGCTTAGTTAATCCTGTCAGAGACAGATTACAGGTGGGAAGATATAAATAGACTGACTGTCCCTTTAACCTGGCCACTGTGACATCAGCAAGCAGCTCAACTATAAAGTCAGGCATAACAGCCAACTGTACCGAGACAAGAGGAACAAACTGAAACCAAACCCACCCAGTGCCGCCCACAGTAGCCATTTATATACCGCTGTGACCAAAGTGACCACACTGTTTTGAGAGGCTGTTGCAGGAAACAAGCTTAAGATACCTTTACCTCACGTCTGGATGATGCAGAGATGCCATATTTAGTATACTCAGAAACCTATATTACAATGTCTGTGACAGTGTAACAGTATTGTCATGGATACACTGGAACTATACACTAGGCAACATATTAACCTGTTACTGACTCATTAATTCAACTACATTCATCAACTCTGCAAGGCTCACAACTTGCCCAGGAAACTTTTGCACCCAAAGAAGCTTTAATACTTTTATCCAAGTATGACATTATTTTTAATAACACTATCATTTGAAATAATTTTACATGTTTAACAAATTAATTAATGTGATGTACCAATTAAGATTAAGACAGCAAGTGTTAATGATGTAAAAAAAAAATAGATTTTGGATTGCTACTAGTCAGTGTTGAATCATACAGTGAGCTGTTATTTGTTTTTCACCAAGAGGTTTTTCTCAGACAACCACAGTTGTACACTCATCTATTGTTTCACACAAACAACCACAATGATCCAATAACAGTAGTTAAAAGATGCCAAAATCGTTGCTTGTCTATGCTCAACATGTAAGGTAATGAGGAGACCAACTGTACTTCAGTAAGTGACACCACTTTACAGTACATAAGTGATCACTGTGTCTTATCTGACATCAGTCAGACTGGGTAATTGATTCAGAAACACTAAATAAAATCACAAGTGTCTCCATATAACTTTCCATTACAGAGGTTGCTGTCTAGAACTGGTGTTACATTTTATAAACAAGGCAACACAGTTTGTGGAGTTTTCAGCAGCAACAAAGAAGAGGAGAAAAGACATCACGTACGTATGTAATATGTCAGAGAAGCAATGGTCATCCAGTTGCCCTTGGCAACCAGATGTAGACCACTTCCAACCAATATGTGTGATGTGGCTAACCCTGTTCATAATTGCTTTGACTGTACCAAAAACAAAGACATTGGAAAAAAGCTTAATTTGGTTCTACAATTATTTGTGTTTAAGGCGATAAGTGTGTGACTTAACATAGTGACTCAACATCACACTATAAATATGGAGAGTAGTGTTACTGACATATGGCAAATTTTAACCAACATCATCTAATTTTAAAGAATTAGTGGTATTGCAACTGTAAGAGTGTAGATTTGATTATCTTTAATGCTAGATACTGGAGAAACAGAAGTTTGAGACAGAACTCTACAAGTCATTCTCAATAGTATTTCCCAAAAATACATTTTTCTTGCACAACTTTCAAACACAACGTTTTAGTGAAATGCAGCTACAACATTTATGCGTCAGTATTTCATAGGCTTGGACAACAAAAGAAAAGTCTAAGTGGCAACAGAAGGCCAAATGGCCACACAAACTCTGGGGTCCTTCTCCTGCCAGCCAGCACTTATACTAGCCGTTAGCCACTAGACACTAATCTGTTGGCCTAAATCAGCCAAACCAAACCCCACTCTAACCTGCCTCCTCTAATCAACCCAAAGCCTACTCCAACAAGCCCACGTTACCTCAAGATGTTGGACTACACACTACCCTTTTGGTCTAATCTGTATGTCTAGCACACTTAAACATAGAATCAGGTTTCAGCTTAAACCCACAACGCTTTGTCAAGCAAGGACAGAGCTGCTGAAACCAATGGATGGCTATGTTATACTACAGAAGCATTTCATAGTTTCTTGTGGAAAAGTGATGGCAAGAAACAAGCAAATGAAGAAAATTGTGGCGGATGAGATGAATTCATGGGAATTCATAGAGGAGTTCACTGTATATGTTACATTACACTCAAATTAGATATAATTTGAGTGCAATAAATTCTACATTTTAAATAGTAGTACCAATAATAATAGTGTAGTACAGTGTATATGTGTTAATGCATGTGCACACATCCATCCTGATTGATCAAATGTTCGAGGTCAGCACTTTAATGATCCTGAGCTACAAACTAATCCCATTACTCAACCTATCCTTCCGTCACCCCTTCTCTCTTCCTCTATCCAAGTTTTCTCTCTGCAGTGATCAGCACTCCATTCATTGATCCATTCATTCATTAATACATGACCGCCTCACTCAACATTCATTCACTCACTCTTCCATTAATCCATCTCTCTTGTTTTGTGTGGCCTTTGCAAGGATTCTTCCTACCACTTACTGCTGATCCTATTGACTGTCTGAGTTTGCAGAGTTACACAGCCTCCAGCCACTTACTGTAGATCAGAAATTGCACCTTATTATATTGAATGTTTCTGAACTTCTCTGTGAGTACATATAAGTTTATGGAAAATTCAAAACATTCGATACAACATACTGCTGCTGCATTGGCAGTGTGTCATAAGACAACTGGAAAAACAGTCAATGTCAAATTAAAGTTAGTCAAACACATTGGGGCTCATGGAAGAACTGCTCATATGTTCCTTCTTTAATGGAACATTCAAGTGATTTAAGAAAGTCTGCAGTTTTCACAAATTTCTTCTTGCTCTATTTCTATCACACTGAAAACACTGGTCTAATGGCACATCAGTGGCAACTGTATTAATATTTTCTTATTGTTTCAAATCCCTGACTTCTGATAACTTTTTCATATATTTACCTGCACACTTCAGAGAGCAGGTCCTTTATCTCTAAGGCATGAAATGATACTCTTTTGTAACATGTTTGTGAATAAAATTCACCCACAAATGGGACAGAATAAATTTATAAGGTAACTTTAGGGTTGTCGATTATGCTCACATCTCTCAAAGATGCACCTCCTCATGAACAGGTGGTATTTATCTCAGTGAAACAAGTGAGTTACGACAAATATGTGCATTTAAGAGAGTTTGTTGAATCCTGCAGATTTCCTACAAATAGAACACCAGCAAAAGACGTTCTCCCCTGTTGTAGCCTGAATTTGTGATTGTATCAGATGAGACAGGTGTACTATTACATAAAACTCCTGCCTAGTGGAATTTGGAGCGATATTTCATGGTTTATTCTCTCAATTCAAACAAAAAATATCCTATTCAGAATGAAAAGAAAGGTGACACACTCTCTGCTGCTTGTCTGTGTGTATGTTACCCATCTGCCTTTCAGTCTGTGTCTGTACCCGCTAGTTGCAGGTCTCTTCTGTATTGGCAAGTTATCTGCTTGTGTCCTATGCTGGCTGTGTCTGTCACAAACTATCGGTCTCTCTGCCTGTCTTTCCTGTGCCGTTTGTCTGTAGGCTCTGCAGACTAGTCTGTCTGTTTGCAATGTGCTGTCTGTCTGTCTGACTGTCTGGCTGACTGCCATTCTCTGCAGTGTAGAGTGAGTCATTCTTAGGACAATGGAGACAGTTTGTAAAGCCACACTGGAGCGTACACTTCCTCCGGATGTGCAGGAGGATGCCATTCATAACAAAGCCTGCACTGTCTGCCTGTCTGCTACTGCCCTGTATATGCAAGTGAGTTTGAGAAACAGAGGGGATGGAAAGAAGAGTGTGATGGAAGGAGATACAGGGACAGACAGAGAGAAAGGGAGCGTGAATTGCAATAAAAAAGGGGTGAGTTGTGTTGACAGGCTGAGAGGATAGGAGAGGAGAGGAGAGGAGAGGAGAGGAGAGG
>JANJYP010061708.1:0-16495 GCA_024605115.1 Rastrelliger brachysoma
GTCCCTGGGGGGGAAATCCCTGGAATGTCGGCACATCCTTGAAGCAGCCCCAGTACTAGCTTCAGGGTATAAATGCCCACATTTATACCCTGCACCAACATGCTCTGTACCTGGATAATGACATCTGACACATACATTTAGATGTGGTGTTGATAAGTTCTTATTATCTTGATTCCACCAACATTGTGAGCAGATATGCAAATTAGCTAGCAGACAGGTGGACTTGTCAACAAACATGGCACGACACAGCTAAAGGGAAGCAATGCTGTGGCTTTAATTCTTTGGCAATAAATGCTTACAGGAAACACAGTCGGAACCCAAATTAATATTTAAACTGCTTTTCTTGCTCTCATAGTTCCTCCTGTTCACACTGACATTTAGAACATTGTTTATAATGCAGTTTCAATGTAAGTGATGACACCTTGCAATACATGTTTTTCCTCATCCAGACAACAGTATTATGAGGTGGCAAACAATAAAAAAACTTCCCAGAGAGCACTGGTGCTCTCTAAAAGACTAGACCAAACCAGAACATATTCATGTGGGTTTCCTCCCACTATGAATTACAGGCATGTTAGGTATTAGAATAATCCTGCCAATACTGATGACCAAGGCCTCATCTATGAGGCGGGTCCATGGCTGCTGTGCTGCCCAGTCCCCACCACTCTAAAACATTTAGAATGAGCCAAATGCAGGGGATTATTTTCCAAACAGCAATGTATAAAGTAAAGTGGAGATGGTAAGATAAATTGGATTTCAAGTAGACACATTCTTATGCCAAGTGTCGACTGAAAATTCATTGTGATTCGATCTTGATAAAAGTCACTCGGTGTTTGGAGAAGAAAATGAGTCTCACATTCCACACATGACGGGGGAGGCAGCGGATACGTCACTGTCTAGCTGTCCACTTCCCGTTTCTAACAATTTTCAATATCAACAAAGAATAAGTACCTGTTTGTGAGCAGCAGAGTAGCTACACTCTGTTTCACAAAGCCAGAAACCAGGAAACAAAGAGAAGGAAGCTGGTGGTAAAATAATTCTCTGCAGGCAGACAGTGAATAACTCACAGGCTGGACGATCTAAGAAATGTTCCAGTGATTTCAGCCTGCTGGCTCACCTCCAGGTGTTTCCCAGTCATGTGTGCCTTCTGCTGAGAAACTACAGGCAGCACTTTGTTGAGCCCTGATGTTTAACTTGTTGCTGAGGTGACACCCTGACCCCAAGCAAAGGGCCATTGTGAGGAAAAGGTGGAGTAAACATGATTATTTTAAACAAACATTCAACTTACACATCAGTGAATTCCTTCAGAGAGGTAGCAGGACTAAAGACATCCAGGAGGCCGATCACCTGTAAAAAAAAAAAAAAAATTTAAAAAAAATCATGCAAAAGGAGTCATGCAATTAGGACTTTGATTTACTGCAAGTGCTTAAAGAGCACACAATGAGAGGCCTTGCATATGTAATCATAAGCCTTTTTTATGTTCATTTCACACAAGACAGAGAAACAGAAACAAGTCGACTCACATTTTCATGTTTCATGTGCTTAAGCAGCCGAAGTTCTCTGTATGTTCTCTTTGCATGAATGATGGACTGAAATGGACGAGAGAGCTTCTTCACAGCAACCTTCAAGCCAGTCTTCATATCATACGCAGAACTGTGAAAATGTGACAATGTTTAAGCATAAAACTCCGTAATAATAAATGCACTTGTATTTGTTGCCAACACTCAATACCCAACATTTTTAACATATGCTAAACAACAAGTGATAAAGTAACAAAACACTGGAATGAACCTCAAAGAAGCAGGCGGGTCATTTTTAAGCAGATGAGAAAAGCTGTTACGCAATGCTCAGAATGGGCTGAGTTTGCTTTCAAAAAAAAAAAAAACAAAAAAAAAAAAACAAATGAGGTGCAGTAAGAGCTGCTGAAGGCTGAGGAAAGAGCAACATCAGCAGAAAATGTCATCTCTCAGCAGATTAGGAGCAGCCTTGCCTGCAGTTTGTTAGGCGCTCTGAAGACTCACTGTCTCCAATCCAAACACATTACTTCCTTCTGCTCAGCTCACCTAAACACCATCATGGCCGCTCAACAGCCACCTGTGACAACCCTGGGACTCAGAGCAGAGTGCACTGTGACTGGGCAGCAACATCACAAGCTGCTGAAGCCAAAATATCCAATATTTTCCATTCATAGTAGCCAAACCTGATTTCTATTTTTGTCAGTCTTAATAGAAAACATGATGCACACGAGTCAAGCTATCAAACATGCATGTCTGTCAAAAAATATCAACAGAAATGGTGATTCCTATAAAAGTATGAATAAAACAAAATGGACAAAAACGACAACATGCATGCTATTAGTGAAAATAGGCCATCCAAGTAAAAAGAAAGAGCATCTCAAGGCCAGTGGCTGATATGCATCAGTAATGGCATTTAAATAAATCTATGAAGCTACACAGACAGACTGTTTTAATGGTTTCACGCCAGATATTACATTAATCCCCAACTATTTCAATTATCAAATGATCATTCTGAGACTTTTTTTTTTAATTTCCCAGTTTTCAGATTTCAGCTTTTCAAATGTTAGTATTTCCTGGTTTCTTTAGTAATCTATGACATGAAACTTAATATCTTTGAATTTTAGTCTGTTGGTCAGGATAAAGAAATATAACTGAGGATGATTTGACATTTTTACAGACTAAACCATTAAGTTCAGAAAATAAATCAACAGATACATAAGTATTAATAATATTTAGTTGCAACCCCAAATTATAGTGGTTCATAAATATGAGTCATTTTCTGATTAAGACAATTTAATATGATTATTGGTGTTTTTGACATACATATACAGGTATACATGCATACACGGTAAACTTAGGGCAGAGTCCATCATGTAAACACTGACAATATAAGTGTGTTGGTTTGGGGAAAAAACAATTACAGTCTAGTGAGTGGATAGTAATCTGTTCAGCAACAGATTATCCTATTGCCCAGCAACAGCACAGCTGTCTGTTTCCATTTTACAAAACAAACATCTGCTCGCAAAACCAAGTGCGCTGCTGACAATGTTGTGTCCTAGATAGCATCAGCACAACCAATTTAATCACCATAGGCCCTCCTGTGAGAGCTTACCTTTTTGCTACAAAGCAGCGTTAAGGAAATCCACCTTAACAGTAAGATCTAAGAATCAACAGATATTATCTCACTATCACTGGAAATGTGAATTATTCTGTGCTGCAGATTCATTTATTATTACAGTAATGTCTGAAAGATGTGTAATTAAGTTTGCCATGTTTTCCTTTGAACTGGAAAATACATTGATAATTATATTTTGAGAGGTTGAAAAGTCAACTTTTCTGCACTTATAATTATAGAGTTAAGTCTTATCATTACAAATTTAAGAGATGCATGTTCACTGATTGATAATGGAAAACAATAACCATTCACAGTGAGATGAAACCAGATAACTTTTCTTGGAAAATTATGATTTTTGATGACGATTCAACGCAAATCTAAATGAGTGGGTGAAAACTAAATATATAAAATACTCTTATGGAAAAAAGTAGTGGCGAAAATATGGTCACATGATCAAGATCAAGTCAGAAAGTCAAACATTGGTCATATTTTTGTGCACCATGGCTTTCCAAGACACATTAGCAACAGCCAACACTATGTGCTCACCTCTTCCTCATTTATTGTGATTGCAATGTTCACTAATTATGTAAGTTAAATCTGTTCCTGAATGATAAAGGTCTAGCAAGAGGCTCTGTCGCTTCAGATTGGAAGAAACTGGTGACAAAGAGTCAGTTATGTGATTGTTGTGTGCTCACTGAAGTAGATTTAAAAAGGGTCCCAAACTCTTTGCTACTTGTTCCGCAGGTTAGCGTTACTGTGCAGTTTGTTGCAGCAGGTCTGAAGTAAACATGTAAGGAGCTGTGTATGTTAATTACAAGTTTTACGAGTAGATTACATGAGATATAAAAACAAGTTAAGAGGGTTTATTGTTGAAATCACATCGTGGCTCCACCTTGCTAGCCAACAGTCTAGATAAGCTAACCCAACTTTAGCCTGTGCAGCGCAGGCCTCGTCGAAATGAATGGGAGTGAAGTTAGGTGACAAGACTGCACGCGCACACACACGCACGCCAAATTACACAAAAGGTGGTTTACCAGACGGATCCGTAGGCACCGGAGCCCACCGGAGACAGGTTCTGGTACTGCTCCGGGACTTCCCATATCGTCTTGTTGACCTCCTGCCGGTAAAACTTGGGTCTCTCTTTCTGCGACATTCCTGCAGGACCGACAGCCGAACACCGACCTGACTTTCTGCTCTGAGGTGGATCTCCGAGCCCTGCAGCCGCTCAACTTTTCCCCCGAGTTACGCACAAAAGAAGAGGGGATAGATCAAATGTCTCTCGTCGTTGGAGAACTTTCTATAATGTGAAGTTTACAGGACTGTCTTACTAGGAAATGTTGCAATCGAAAAATTCCCCCTCGTCTGCTGCATGCACGTTTTTAAAAGCCTTCACGGTATTTGTCCCTCACAGCTCTCAGACTGTTCCGAGATTTCACCGCGACTGCTTGCAACACACCCCAAAGTCTCGCGAGATAAATATATAGACGGGACAGACAGCAGAGGACAGAAACAGAAATGCATACTGCTTGAAATAAGACTTCAAAAACTCATGGATTTAAATTAGTGGAGATTATATTTATATACGATCATTTACTGATCATTTACATTTATGTTGGAAGAATCATTCAGATCTCTAACTGGAGTAGAAGTTAGTTGATTATTGAGAATTATAGAAAAATGCACAACTATTTTTATAGTTGTCACAGATAAGCTAAAGGTAATATTAGGAGCCTTTTTGAAAGATGCAGTTCTTATGTAACATTTGTTGTACTTTAGCCATACATTGTCCTGTCATTTTGTTATTATTGTATATTCTGTTTGCAATCCATACAGTGTGATCACGGTATGGAGTCCAATACATCAATTAAAATGAAGTGAAAATAAATTAAACAAATGCATAAAACATACTTAAGCTTTCAGTTATAAAGAAACTTAAATTAACTTCACTTTGACTAATTACATTGCATTGTTGCTTACATGTTAATGCATCAGTAACAACAACATAATTGTTGTAGTAGTAGAAAAAAATAAGTGCTCAAGAAAAGTCTTGAGATATTCGTACAGTTGTACCAAAAATGTACAGTAAAAATTCATTTAGTTAGATTTTTTAAATTATTGCTTAAAGTATGTGTTTTGATATATTCCACCACTGCATTTCATTTTTATTGCATAAACTATACAAATACAGATGAAGTATGTTGCAAAAAGTATCACAAATTTAAAAAAGCAAACAAAAACACTAACATGCTAGTACACACAAATGCCTCAGAATTCAAGAAATGTCAAGAAGTATACAAAAACTGCAAAGTATTTAGTTATATTCCAACGCATCTTTCACTTATGTTTGTTTTATCAAAATAACATGTTTAAGATATGTGTTGTGTAAAAATATAATTCTTCCATGTAAAAACTGCTGAAAAGCTTTAAGGGGCATGTTGAATTTAGGTATAATTACATATCATGTATGTATATTCTACAATCTAAAATAATTAAAAATATATATGACATATGCAAATTATTTTTGACTGAGTTACAACTTACTTATTTGTATTTTCAATTAAACCAACAAAAAAAGCTGTATGTAACACTTTTTCATTCAAAATTATATGAAAACACACATACAGCAGTAACATAAAACCAATATATATTAAGTAGGTATTCATTATGTCATATGAAGTGATATTTTCATATTCAGGAGCACCTGAAGGCAGCATCAGGAGGTTATTTTCAATTCCTTGAGATACACATTTGTTGCTTCTTATTGTATAGAAAATATCTAAATTAAAGCAAGATTACATCAAAATATTGGTTGCAGCTGAAAATATTGTCAAACACTCACATATTCACACAATACCCAATAACATTATGAGACCAAACATAGGTTGGGTCTAATACAAAAATAGAACAGCATGACAAAAACAAGAGGACAAAAGAAAAACATAAAAAAGACACAGTTTGTACAGATGTACTGTTTTAAACGTCTTCAACTATCCACAGTTTGCTTCTTAGATCGATTTTTGAAAGCTAACCTGTGTTTGGTCAATACTCACAATATGGAGACTTTGTATTTAATTATTAAGTTTTACAACCTAAAATATTACATGATCTCATGTCATGATTTTAAATAATTGCTCCACCATATCTGTTTCCTGTGACTTCACAGAGACGTCTTGCTGCAGTGATGTCAAACTGTTAATCTATGTCGACGGTTCCTCTGCAGTCTAATAGGATCTATTAATCTGTTCATCTTCAGATTTCAGCATCATAAGAGTCGTCATCCTCCATTAGCTGGCGTGTAGATGATGACTTAAGTGGAACTGAGTCAAATCCATCTGATGTCCTCTGAAAACACATCAATAACTACATGAAGCATTCAAAGTCATTTTATATCTGTGTGTGTGTCCTACTAAAAGAGTCACTGACCTCTCGTGAGAAGGACTTAATTTTGGTGAAGAAAGATTTCTTCGTGAGGTCCATGAGATCATCCTCTGCATCCTCTCCTTCCATTATAGCACAACTGTCCGCACCGGGCAGCTCACACTCTTTACCCCCAGAGGTCATCATCAGCTTGGAGTACTTATACTGCAACCTGCCAACAAAGGATGACAGGAAGATATTGGCATAGTCAGTTTCTGTTTCTTTTGGTTTGGGAATTTTCACACTATTAGCTTAAGTTTTAGCTTTAATCTTGGTTAGTAGTATGATATATCAGTGCTTAAAGAATCACTAAAGGAAATATAAAGTTCAGTCGTCTCACTTGCGTGTCTTCTTCCAGAAATAGCAGCTGATACTGATGAGCAGCACAGCAGCAATAGTTCCTGTGGAAACACCAAACTTGAGCCAGAAATCCAGAGTCACACAAGCGCTGACTTTTTGAGCTGGTAAGGATTCTCCTCCGTAACACTGCAACGGCTGCTGCCACACGTAAGTGGTTCTCTGAAATGCACAAATGTAAATTTATTTGCCATGGTAACATATCAGTTAACTACTTGGTCATACAGTGATCAATCTTAAATGTCCACATAAAAGTTAGGAAAAACTTTGTGTACCTGTTTTTTTTTTTTTTGTTAACAATATCTACTCAGATAAAGAGGCCAGATTTGCACCTAAATTAACAATGGCACATTCACAACTCCTTGTACATAATTTTCTAAATATTTATATGCCATGCAATCTGATATTATTGCTATTTTTTATAAAGGTTTAAGAGTTTATAGTTTCTGAAGGAACTGTGGTGGATTTTGCAGGGTTTTTAGGGTAAAATATTTTTAGTCAGTATGTCCATGCCTCTGCAGAACTACCTGTATTCCCTGTACGCAAGCACTGACAATCTCCTTGTAGTGGTTTTTGGTGCAGAGTGGACACGCATGCTGGCTCTGCCACAGAAAGTGGAACGTACATCCATCGCACGTCCCCTCTGAGCAGTTACTGTCAAGGAAAACCACAAAAGAGAGATGGTTACAAGTTATATGCAATAACATTAAAAAAAATCATCTTTACAGTTTTGTTCACTTTCAGCCTCAGAAACCCAAATATGGCTGTTGAAAATACAGCAACACAGCGTCCAATCAGGTGTGGTCTACATGATCAAAATTTGAGCTCAGTAACAGTGTAAGATACCTTGGCAGTGTGATGTGGTCTTTGACATTCACTGTGGGAACACATCTCAGTCTGATGGTGGCTGATCTCCCTCGTTTACAAGCCTGAGTTGTCTCTCTAGACCTGTAAACATCCCAAACATGAGGAGAATAAAAATCTTCTCTATATTTCATGACTAAAATGATCAAACTCAAATATTTACAAGTAAAATATGTAGTTAAAAGCACCACAATGGTTCTGTGAAAAAAAATTAAATAAATGAAAAAGTGTGATATTACTTACTTGTAATAAAATATGACATCTGGTAGGCCGGATGCAGCAGGGAACAGCCATTTTGGAGAGGAGATATTGTTCAGGGTCGTGTCAGTGGTTACACCTTCAGAATGAGAAGACATGCAGCATTTGATATAAACACACAATGTAAAGCTGTGGTTCCCAACAACTTTATTTGATCTTGGTTTTAGCCTTTGGGAACCATGAATGACTGTCCAAAATTTCATATAGAATAAAATAACAGTGCATCCTCTAATTTACAGCACTAGATAGCTCAGTAGTCAGTCTTTACCAATGAGTTGATCACCAATAAGGGAAGGCTGTGACGACACCACACTCTCACTTCTAATGTCAGAGGGAACCACGGTGGACTGGCAGATGTGTCCTTTGACCTCTCTCCTGCTCTCTGTGACATTGTCCAAACAGGTAGCCAGTGCCCGGCCCTGCAAGAGACACACAGAGGGTTAAAATACAAGTCAAGCTAATTTTTTTTTTTTACAAGAAGAAAAGTCAGGATTGTAGCCTCTCACCTCTTTCCCACACAGAGCCACATTAAAGCGATGGAAATATCGCAGGCCCTTGTTGGTGAAGCGGGGGCTGCTGTGGAAGCCAGTGACATTTGCCAGGGGAGAGAAGTTGTAGTGCAGCAGAGCTCCTCTACTTGTGTGTATGTCCAGCATGCAGTCACTGAGACAAGCGGAGTGGGCCTGAAGGATGGAGACATGACAGGGTAACAAAATATTTGACACACCATTCAAAATGTTGCAGTTGAATACAACACCACCACCACTACAACTCTGAATTAACACTTACTTACACTTACACTTACAAAAACTAAAAAATATATAAGCTTCATAAACATAGAACTTATGACAGAGGTATATTGTATTGGGGTAAAGTAGATTGTACAGGTGTACCTTTCATAAAGTGATTATAGGTATAGATTCACACTCAGTGCTGCAGCCCAGATTTCAGAAATACTGAGGTCACAACACATCTTATTAAAGCCAAACCCAAACTCCTGCCATTATATTCCCTGTAATATATTTTCCCTCGTGTTTTTTAAGCCATTGCTTGTGTAATTTAACATTTTTCACATATAAATGTAGAAAGACAGACCCTGAAAATTTACCTTTAAGAACCCCCACACTGAGATATTTGTAGAAAATAAACTTTCATGTCAACCCCCAAAACATAGAGGACATCAACTCGTGTCCTGTATAAATTTATGCATTTATAGATTTACATTTACTTTGCATCAGCAGTTTTCTAGTGCACAGGATTTAGTTCTCTGTACCTTGTTTCTCTTTGTGTTCGGGCCACACTGTATACAAGCAGCCTCTCCAACAGGCAACTCAGCTCTGATGAAGGTGTTTGATGGGCAGCTCTTACACACACCAGTGCCCCCGATCATGTAGTGTCCTGGTGGACAGGGAATACAGGCAGAGCTGGCTTTGACAGACCTTAGGGCACAGTGGCGACACTGAGAGGCCACACCTCCGATCACATTGGTGATGTGGATGGAGTAGAGTTTTGCAACATCAGCGGTGTGCTTTCTCTCCTGAGGGAAGAGAAATATTATTAATCACTTGTGTACTATGTGTAGCTCTACACACAGTGAAGCTTAAAGGAGTTTTTGAAGTCCATTCTTATTCTTTACTAATACAAAAGTTCTTCCTGCTTTTCTTCATAGTGGACAGAAAGCTCCAGACTGCCCTCTGGAGTTCAATAAAATAATTGAGGGTTAAACAAACTGTCCTCTGTCAAAGTATGATAACACTCAACACATCAGCCATGATTAGGCTGTCATAACCAATTTCTGTGACAATTTTAAATATTCATTGCCATTACGCTAAATTAATTTACAGTTCCTGATTTATAATACTAATCATCATAAAAACCTTTATAAAACCACAAATAATGTGAATCTACTATTTTTGTGTCTATGTCTAACATTTCTGGCTTTCTTTTACATGTGGTTGTGTGGCTGTTCTCACATTTACTATTACTGTAGCTTTTACCAGCAAAAAAAAGACAATGAGAAATAAAGAGGGGATTCAAAAATCAAATTGTATCTTAAAAATGTGAAAGGCTGCAGTTACAAAGTGTTTTACAGAAGAAAGAAAAGAAAATGAAGAAGAGAGACGAATCCAAGAGTATATGTGTTTGGGTTTTTTTAAATGTAAAAATGAAAAAATATAAAGATATAAGATCAGGAGAATTTCACTATGTTAGAGTTGGCTCTAGCTATATTCATTGAACTAGGATTTATTCCACATTAATTGCACTGAAGCCTAGAGCTGCAGTTCAAAACGGATGAATGACAATAAAATATTATGATGCATGATTGGTGAATAAGACACCAATACTACTACTACTTCTTTTAAAAGAGAAGTGTGATAACTGAGTTTTTATGACTCTCACCATAGAAAATTCTTCTGTTCGTTGAAATGTCCAGGTGAAGCTGACAGTGCTGTTGCTCTGAATCAGGTAGGAGTAGGACTGTTTCCTACTGGTGCCTTTCCACTGCTCCACCACTTCATTATTCCACTGATTATAACCCTGCAGAGAAATAACACTCACCTCATGTACACACACAAATTGAACATCTTTATATGTTTTCACTCTAAAACACACATGTGACATGAAAAGTCAAAATATTTCTCTCACCGCCAGGAAGAATAATTTACAGTCAGCCGAACACTTTGTCTCAAAGACAAAGGTGATGCGAGAATGTTCACTCCTTTCACTGTCTCCTGCCATTGACTGAAGCGGACTGTGGAGACATATGACATCACATTAAGCTACAAAAATAACAACCCGTCTGAACCCAAATTTATGATGCAGGGTAAATACATACAATAACATACAATACAGAAAGACATTTATGTGGAAAAGAGAAATGTCTGACTTCACCTATATCCAGGGACACTGAGTGTGAGCATCTGAGAATCTGAGTCCTGATCCCCAGGTGTGGTGTAGACATACTCTCCAGCCACCTCCCATGCTGTCATTATAAGGGGGGAGGGGAGTAAATAAATAAATAAATATTATACTCAAATGCTATTCTTACCACTACATACCACTCATATACAACATTTGAAGTGGCCATGGATCTGATTTGGAAAACCACTGGCCAAACTAGTATCTACAATAACTTCACTAACCACTATAAATACTTATAAAGGCCTAAAAATATATGTTGATAAAAGCTCTATTTACTAGCTTATGGACATTCAGTTAAAAACACTTTGTCAAAATCCTAAGGTGTTTTATGTTTCATTTTACAACACCTTCATTGTTTTTCTTTTATATTTCTATCTGTGCTATCTTTCAATTTCTGGATGTTTTGGCTAATTATTTTGATTGTGATGTTTCTTATTCCTTATTTGAGGTTACTATACTATATGCTCTATTCTACACTGTATACACAAGCATTTTGGTAAAATCTCTCACCTGTGTTATGATCGGAGTCACTGAACTCACTGCGATAGGTGGAGCTCTTCATGTTGCTTGGCATTGTGTTCCACCATTTATACTCGAAACCCACCACTGGTTCTGTGCCGGCAGGGCACTTGGCACAAGCTGGGAGTAAATAGAGTATATGTTTTATAATAAAGCGTATAAACATGTACACAAAAAAGAAACCTGATCGCATTGCCAGTAGGGTTTATACATTGTAGCCTTTTTGAACTTTTGTAACATCAGTTCAGGATTTAAAGTGATTTCTTTCACTTGTGTCAAATTTACATGGCCTTGCTGAATACCTCAATCTAATCACCGTCACAGTATGTTTCCACAATTTATATCTAAGCTGGATCACAGTTTCATATACTTTGATAAATTTATCAATCTGCGGGCATGAAATATGATCAGTTTTGCTTTTTACAATTTCTTGATTGCCAAAAAGTTACAGTGGAAACTCCTTTTATAGTAAACTTTAGCTTTTAATAAAAATCTGTTGAATACATATTGTATATTTGTCACTGCAAAAATAATCCTATCAGACAGGTAAGCTAGCGTATAATGAGTGTACTGATTCTGCACCTGTTCCATTTGAGTAAAAACCACTGGTGCAGGGTTCACAAGCGGAGGAGTTGGTGACAAAGAATCCTGGGTTACATGGTGGACAAGCTTGCTTCTTTCCTGATGCCGGCAGCTTTACCGCTCCTTTGACAGTCTCACTGCAGATCTTAGGCTCAATCCACTTGTACATGAGTTGGGTCTGAGACACATAGACATGAATACATGAAAGAAGCCACCAGCAGCAAACACAATCAGCCCCAGACAATTTATATTAAAGGAAACCTAATAGTTGCACCAGATGGTTGCAGCTGTGATGCTGCATTCACATCTACTGAACCTAGACACCAAGGAGTCCTTTTTCTACAATACCTGTCCCTCAGTGTCACATGGCGTGTGGGTGTAGAAATAGTCACTGTCATTACATGGAGGTCTCATTTTGCAGCTCCCTGAACCAGACTCTGCAAAAATGAAGTAGGAGGAAACAGCCAGCAGGGATGAAGGAAAACACGCAACTCTCGTTAAGATCAAGTGATAAGACAAACCTCACCACACACTCTGTTACTACTTAAGCAGTAAATGTAGTATTTGCATGCAGATTACCTTACCTCTGTGTGTGTGTGTGTGTGTGTGTGTGTGTGTGTGTGTGTGTGTGTGTGTGTGTGTGTGTGTGTGTGTGTGTGTGTGTGTGTGTGTGTGTGTNGTGGAGACATTCAAATACGTAATGGGTGTAACTTAAGAAATATCTAATACAATTATGTCAAGCTAATGCTCATAGCTATGACTGGTAAATATGCTTACCTGAAAATTTGTCAGAATCACACTGATGGCAAACAGTGGCGCCCTTGTTGGAATAAGAATCAGCAGGGCAGGGGGTACAGCGGGCAGATCCTGGATTTGCACTATAGGTGCCAGGCTTGCAATGGAAACACTCTGATGTATAGGCTACCCCTGGAAGAAAACCATCAATCAAGTCCTAATCATTAACAGAAAAAAAGTATTTGAGTATGGAACAAGCTGCTCTAGTCAAAGATACTTCAGGAATGAATCTACCTGAGATGGCAATGTTTCTTAACAGCACAGGTTTGACAGTGCTGTCGTCCAGAGCATATGTAACAGTTCTCCAATACAGCACATTGTTGCCGCTCTTCAGCTCAGCCTACACAGGGTTGATGTGAAATGAAACAAAGTGTACATCAAACTGTTCCAGAAAATGACAGACGCCAGCCTTATGTCACAAAGTGTGATAGCTAAATATGGACAAACCCTGTGTTGGCTCCAATTGCTCTGAGAAATCTTCATCCCCCGGTTTTCAGAGTCTGTAGATTGGCATTGGTCATTCTGTACCTACAGGAGGGTGAGAAACAAACTACAGGTTAACAGATATTACCTTTAAAATCATGTTGACTGCAAGACTGATTTAAAATAAATTAAAGTGCAACCAGAGACCTCTGTTATGTTTCATTTCATTCCTTGTTCATTTTCTGTTATCTTTAATGAAGGCATACAATGCTGAGAAAATGTAAAACAAAACACTACTTACATAAAACTCGAAATAGATGCTGTAGTCAGGGTAGAAATATTCAAAGGAGATAGTTCCAGCCTCTTTCAGGTTCACAGCATAGGACAGAGTAGCAGTGCACTCATCTGTATTTGAAGCTATATAATCACCCTTTGGTGTCCAGGTGGAGCTAGAAAAACATCAGCAGACCATCCGAAATTGGCAGCAACCACAACAAATTAAATAAATTGTAATTTCAAATACAGCAAGTGATGTTTATACTAACTTGGAACAGTCTGTATGGATGTGGCCACCATTAGTGTTTACGCCATGTGTGACAAAACCTGTTGGCAGACTATCCCACTCATCAAAGGCCACACCAGTGCCCAGAGAGTAGGTGCCTGCGGCACACTTCTGGCACTGCTGTGACTGCATGTTGAGGAACTCCCCTTCCTTGCAGGAGAAGTCTACAAGAGAAAGAACACATATTAAAGAGGTGTCATGAAGAGATAGATTCACAGTAAATTTACACACTACAATACAGACTGAAGACTTGGAGAAAAATACACACACACACACACACACACATGTATATATGTTTACACTCACTGCATTGAGTGCCTTTGACTGGATCTGGGAGGCCAGTGCATGTTTCAGCTTTGTTGGGAATTGCCACTCTCCATCGAGACCCGAGTACGTCACACTCTGTGTACTCAAAATGATAATCTGACTGCAAGGACAAAACACAGATGTGAGTTTCACACAGCTGGATCAAATACTAGTCATGTGCACACCATATTGGCACATGGAGATGCAGTCCATTGTGCATGTGAAAAGGGAAGACTCCTGTTAAGGAGCTTGTTTTACAATTTTGGAATTCTCCCCCAAAACCAGACCAGCCTCTTTTCCAAATAAAAGGCGAAGCTAATATTTGCCAGGCAGGCCGTCTCACCTGTTGTTTTAATCTCATTTATCAAGGATGTGCTGCAGTGCTTCGCCTTGAGGGTTTGTTTACCTAGACGAGGGGAGAAATGCTGATTCGTCCAACCCTTTTGTAAACAGTGTTGTCGCACATTATGTAGAGGCAGCACCGGCACTCAGCTTTGGCTGTATTTCTCTGTCAGGTTTTGACACCTTTTTGAGTCACTTACGGTAGGTGAGTGAGAAACACCATCCCACCCTTAATGATATTTATTTGGGGTGTGACATAATGTTAATTATCATCTTGTTGATCTAACACCTCAACAAAACAAGTCATGAATACTGAGCAAGCAAACAGTTTAATCTTGAGATGTGAGAATTAGTTAACACAAGGCTCTAATATTCCTAGGAAGGTCATTCAACAGACTAATCCAAATCCACACAACTTTGTGGGATTAATGGTTAACAGAAACACAGCAGCAGCAGCAGCTGTGAGCCTGTGTTTTTCCATTAGAGCTGCTACATTACCTGTGTTTTAAGGATATCAGATTAACATGAATCTGGATGGGAGGATCTGATGTAAAAATGTAACATACTGGAGGATGTGCTGCAGCTTAACCGAGCAAACCAAGGAAACAGGACATCATGACCTTGTGCCTTATGGTCAACCAACTGTCAGGGAAACACACTCATCTGGTGAGTGAAATCAACCTTTATGAACTCAGTAAGCCTCAACGTCTCTAGACATAAAATTTTCCTTCACACTGTGCTGATGTGCAAAGTATGGTCATAAAAAGAAGAATTTTGACTATTATCAAGCGATACTTATGCAAAATTGAAGACAAGATATAGAAAGCTGAGGAGAGAACAGCAGACCAAGTAACATATGGAAGCTCTGCTAAAAACAAGTAGACAACATACGATAACAAGAAGGAAGTGAGCAGAACTGAGTGACTAATGTAAGTAAACACTTGCTCAGGAAACATTATGTTCATTTCCCACACGCAATATGTGAAGGAGGCCAGAGGGTTTCAAAAGTCCTGCTACAACAAATTGCCACTTTGTGCCAATTAAAAACTCCCAGCAGAAACTATGTTTTTTCATTTGTATTTCATTTTAAAGCTGATAAAGCAAAAATACACATTTATAACACAGTCCCTTACAGACTTCCCTGTATTATTAGACATGTAGTTAGATGTTGTTTTAGGTCAACTAACTTTTAAAATGTTTAACTACTAAACTAAGCTAAACTTAACTACAAAATGTTTCAATTCTTTTTGTACAATTTTAATATTTGGCATGATTTCTAGTCAACAACCTTCTATAAGGCTACTTGAAAATGAATGCATTTTTACTATAGGAACAGCTGAGACCTGTGAATAACTTTAGCTCTGATTGTTATTTATAATGTCTCGATCTCCTCACCTCTTTGCACATGGGTAAATCCGCAGATGCGTGTGCAAAAAGCAGCCACACTATGAAGTGGCTCAGCTGCACCATGTTTCGCTGCATCGTCGCCTCCTGACAGTACTGAAGTGATGCAGATCACAGCAGCACAAGGCTGACCCGCGCCCTCAGGTGCGGTGCCGGGAGGCGTGGCTTACCTGTGTCCGGTGAGCAAATACTGGGAGGTGATTGGCTCTGGCGCGTGTTTTCAGTCTGAATCATCACTTAACACGTTGCTATTAAACCACAATACACAGGACTGTAAAAATAACAATATTATATGGAAATTCTCTGTAAAAATAAGCTTGTAACAGCTATCCTCCTCAGTAAATAATCATGACGCACCTGTAAGTAACTGATGGCTTATAGTGGTGAGTTAAAAATGTGTTAACTTGCTTTGATATAACAGCTTCCAACTCAAAATATCTGTTATTTATTTAATGGCACAAAGGTTTCAAGAATAGCCTAGCCAAAGCATCTCAGTACAAATTGTCCATTGGACAGGTGCACAAAACATTATGAAAAGCAACGTTCAGAAAAGTGATCCAAGCAAGTGTGTGTGTGTGTGTGTGTGTGTGTGTGTGTGTGTGTGTGTGTGTG